>JAZGTK010021636.1:0-10540 GCA_036877625.1 Ambastaia sidthimunki
TGTGACCTCTGCATTTAACCCATCACTGGTGAGGAGTGAACACACACTGCAAGTCATGAACACACACACACCCGGAGCAGTGAACAGCTATCACTGTAGCACCCAGGGAGCAATCGTGGTTAGGTGCCTTGCTCATGGGCACTTCAGTTGCTACCTGCCAGCGCTAGAATCGAACCAGCAACCTACTGATTACAAGCCCAACTCACTAACCAGTAGACCACAACTGCCGCTGCTGTTGTGGCCAAAAACAACAATTGATGGTTGAATTCATGCGTGGATGGTGCAACATCAGTGATGAGCTGGACACTTTTTCACAACATGTACAGCCTTACATTCAGAAGCACTGTATAATTCACTGTATAATTCAATTTAGCATTCAGATGTATGAGCACATAGTTTTTTTCTGTTTTTAGAGAATTTTCACTCGGTACTCTTAAATAATGTTAATACCTTGCCTACACTGGAACTTTATGGGTTCACACTTTAAAGCATTGGCATGAGGTTGTCTACACTGAAAGGATCTGGTTTCACAATGAATCGTGTTGACATGAGGTTGTCTACACGGGAAGGATCTAGTTTACACTGCATCGCATCAACAAGAGATTTGCTACACTGGAAGTGTTAAATCTTTATGTCACCTGAGACTCTAGCAACAGTAGGGGGGCGAATAATTTTGCTGTTTATTATTTCCAAATGGGATGCTGTTGATATTTGAAATACATACATCAAAATAATTTTGCAACTTTGAAAACAAAATGTGATTTAATATAGACCAACCTGAAACAGCACAAACTAACATTTCCAAACCCTAGTGGTCACAATTGACATGTTGTGATGACACTGACCAGTTGTAAACGGCACCTCAGAAAAATGATCTTCTGAATGCAACTAGATGCTTCAACAAGATGTTTCAATCAGTTTGATCAGTTCTTTAATTTTAGCACCTAGCTGGCAAAGCTAAAGTCAATACATCTTTGTTAGTGTGCACAGAAAATGTGATCAAAGTGACATGTAAATAAAGATTTTATAAAATCTGCGAGCCAAAACAGATAAGAATAAGAGTTTGATGTGGGTTCTCCGCACGTCCCCTTACATTTAGTGCTCTGTAATCAGCCCGCTAAGTCACGTACTTAGAAAAAAAATCACTAAAGTGCTGAGAATTCGAATTTCTGCTTCAAGGCTCACTGTTAATCTAAAGCCTGATAAAAATTAATCATAAAATAATATAAAATGAAATTAAAAAGCTGCTTAAATTTTAGATTATATACATAGCTATCACGGATAAATTAACTGTGGCACTTATGCCTAATCTAATTTTACACATGGACAAATATGTTTGACTGAGGTCTGCTAGTGGAGCAGAACCATCTAAAGCCACCAAAGGAGATTGGGGGCTACTGAAGTTGGGAGAGGTTGGTCTTAGTTTTTAAAAGATAAAGCAAAATGGCAAACTGATAGCTATCTAAAGTAAAGCTTGCAGTAAAATCAAGTCAAAGCAATCTGCTATGGTAGTTTGTTGTACTAAGTACCTTCATATCATTTTAATAGCATGGTATTCACCTTCAAAGACCCTTTAGCTATTTACTCTTATTGAAAAGTAAGTTTCTTAAAGTTGTGTTAAAGTTATTTAAAAAGTTTTACCTTTAAAGAAATTAATAGTTCTTTTTAAAGAAGAAAGAAAATTTCCAGTCATATCAGTAGCCTATATTATGCATGCTGCAATGACACTGTGCTTGAATTCAGATAGATGTCATTCTGCTGCAGATGTTTATAATCTCATGCACTTAGTCATCAGACAGTGTGTCATACTAAACGTGTACATTAAGAGTTACTGCCACTGTGTTATTCCCATATGATGCAAGTCTTTATTCTTCCAATATAAAGCAAGTTCTGTCTGTCTGTCTGTCTGTTTGTCTATCTATTAATCAGAATATGCTTGTTCAGTCTGGCATTCAAAATCAGATTAAATTAGGCAAGGTGATACAGTATTTCAGATTCTGCAATAATAATATTTCTAAGCCACTAATCAAATGTGACATTACCCATGTGAAGTCCTTTGTACAAAAGGTCAGGTTTCCATCGAAGCACAAGATGCTGTTTTAAACATTCAGAGTTCATGCTGGGAACACATTTCTATTTTGTTGTCAGTGAAGCAAAAGGGAAACATTGTAAATATGTTTTTGAAACGTTTTGCACAAATAGTTATGGTAATATGGTAATAAAGTGATGTTTCACATCTTGTCTGTTATAATTATAATAATTTTACTTATTTACATTTACTGAATGTAAGAGTGCTTCCACACTGGTAGTTTAGTTCAGATGGTTCACATGGAAAACTAGTGAAATGTGAAAGCTGGCATGCGAACTCAGGAGCGCATCAGGCTACAGAACCTGAGACAACTTGCAGGACGTGGTCTAAGTTTGGTTGCATTGGAACTGATGTGCCATTTGTGTGAATGTGAAAGCAACATGGACTCGGATACACACTTGCTTAGGAAATAAAGTTGTTGTTCATTCTACTATGCATACAGTATATACAGTGTGTGTATATATATATGTATATATATATAGTGTTCTCCATTGAGTCTTCTTCCTCAAAACACCAAGACAATTTGACATATTTAAAGCAGCATTGTCCATGATCCATGCTCTTTTCATTCACATACATGTCAGCATTGATCTGTCCACAGAATGCCCTCTTAAAGCTGTGTATTTGTGTCTTCACCTTGAGTCATGGCTGGAAAACTGCCAGCACACTTTTAGCCAATTTGCGTCACCCTAACAGTGTGCTGTGTTTTCTTAAGTGGATTGTCACAATGGTTTTGAGAGCTATCTAAACACTGTGTTGAAATTGCAGGCCAACTCCACTAACACAACAAACACTCAAGGGATGCTTACAAGTCTTTGTGGCACATTTATGGGCTGCTTCCACACTATGGGATCAGACACTGTGGCTGGGGATTGCAGTCGGCTTATAATGTAACCCAGATTGTTTGATCACAGTGTTAATCAGATTGTATGTGCCAAACAAAAGCCAAACAGCAAGTTGTATACATGCAGAATTCTGACATGGCTAAAACCAAATGCATTCTTACATTTTCTAGATCCCTAGCTATTTTACTGTATCCATTCCCCTTTCTCACACACTCTTATTGCTTTAGAAAATATCAATAAAGCTCAATTACGTTCCATCTGGGATTGATTTAAACAACCCTGAAATGTAGACAGTATAAAACCAGCCTATGACCTGGTTTTGAGTTTTAAATCAAAAGCACCCCAAATTTACAGCATCTTAGCACTGCAGCTCAGAGCATCGTCATTCGCCTCCACTTCTAAAGAATTCACTTTTACGCCAAGCTAAGATAACAATCCACTGATAACAACCCCTCGCATGTGGAAACGCATGCAGCATGCTAATTTCCATTCGGCACATGGAGCGTCACACTCCAAACACAGAAACCAAAGCTCGAACCCTCATCAGCAACAACAGTGACACGTGAATCATAATCAATTGACATTGCGTTATCTGTCTGATGTAGACGTATTAACAGTGGATGGCTTGTTTTAAGAGCCTGGCCTGCAAGATGTTGATGGGCAGAGGACACAGCGATTTGTATTTTCTCTCTCTCTTTGATGGAAGGGCTTCTATTAGCAGTGCCCCAGATCAAAAACACACAGAGAGCAAAGCAGCCCACATTATTCATTCAGCTTCCCACATGCATAATGGAACAGCTTAATATATATTCAGCCACACTGGTATTTCTAAAAGCTGTTCAATTAAAATGAGTCTGAAAATCAATGTTGATCTATTTTTAATAAAATAAAGGAACATGAGTACACATAAATAGGATCAGGCATTGTGTTTGCTAAATTCTTTGGCAAATTTGGGAAATAAATATTGGATTTGGCACAGGAATTAGAATATGGGTCAGTATATCATTGACGGTGTGAGAAAAACTGAGAAAGAGTGCAAAAACAAGTGTTTTTAGAAATAAACAGGCTCCCAAAGGTGTTGGTCTCATCAGAAAAAGAACTTCACAGATTCTACAACACTTTTGGCTCTCTGAAGGCTTTCTGTGAGTTCTGTGAGTGCACATTATAAAATAATATACAGTATAAGATAACTGCTACAGTTAATAAACAACATAGGGAAATAGAGAATGCATTTATGATTGATATAAATGTGTCTTGGTTAGGAAATAGAGTGTAGCGTTCACAGCAATAAAAGAGCCCATCACCAACAAAATTCTGATTACATTTAGAACATTCTTCATTTTAGGAACATGGACACTCAAATTTTGAGCTGTACATTGATGGGGTAATAATTACAGACGTGTCAGATATAATGTTATTTTGAAGTGCTTTAAATTAGATCATCAAAATCCTGGTGCACCCTTATGGACCGTCACACTTGATATTGTTAATCCAGTGTAATTGTTAACCTTCAGTTGTGCAATCCTAGGTTGTTTTGTTCAGTGAAGAAATTGACATTCAGTTGTCACGTTCTGTGAATTCAGACTGTAGGTTTGTAAACACTGGGTTAGTGTTCTTTTTTGTATATTTGTGAAGTTAATAACACTGATTGGAGGATACCATACTACTATTTACTGAATTAAGCATTTAAGGCAGTTTATGATTGGTTGTCTGTCGCGCATCACATTGTTTCATGACTGTGTCTTCACATTCTGAGGCGTAACTCTGCTCCATTTTATAAAGGTTAAAATTGTAAAATGCTCAAACTTAAAGTAAAAAAAAATTATTTGTGTGAAACAGTGCAATTGCCAGGATTAAAAGTTGCTTTGGCCTGGGGTTTAAAAAAATTAACCCAGGGTTAAGTACAGTGTGAAATGCCTTACAGTGTGACATGGAGCCAAATGGCCGTATGCAAGTTTATTTCTATTTACATAATTTGACTTAATCAGGCACTTCTGGCGATCACATAGCTGCCCTGAGAACAGAAAGTAGTGTTGTGGAACTGTTTCTCACACCACAGAACTGCAAAACAAGGGCTGGAGTTTGACAGAGTTCTGCTTGTTCACAGAGGAGAGAGTAATTGCAACTGTTCAATGGTTTTAACAGTCACTGGTCTGTGTGAACAGTACATGGACCTGTTTTTCAAGAAATTGTTACTTTGTCAGCTGAAAGGAAGGTTCTAATCAAAAGTAAAGTTGTTTGCAGCAGCTGTTTTTAAACTCTTTAGTGTTTGAGTTGCATTTTATCACTTATTTTGTACACCCAGCCTATAGAATAGAAGTGTTCTTCTTTCCTGACAGCTTTTTCAATGATTAGAGAGGAGCCTAACCCAGGCAATACAACAGGTCAGCAAATAGTGCCATCAAAAAAGCGAGGTACTGACTTAAAATAGTTTTGAAAATAGCCTCTCCGGTCTAGACAAATTGCCCTAGTTTTTGAGGCTTCCTGCTTCTAAATGATGTCTAATGGTGATTTCAGTATGGTTTTGGAACTGGCCTGTGCAGTGCTTTCATCTCTAAAATGAGACCATTGCCTTGTGGACTCATTAAGAATCTGTTTGACCTCTTTGTATTGCTCTTGTATCATATATTTTGTTAACTTCTTCCATCTGTTGTTCTGTTTTACGCTCATTGTCTGAAACCCATATTACAGATAGTCAAGGCTTGGCCCAGGGTATGACAACTCATAAATAAGACATAACAAAATATGGGCCAAAGCATAATAGTGCTAGTAAAGGCGTACTGCAGAAACATAATCTTTGAAATATACAGTGGGGGTTTAAAAGATCAGTTTGGTTTCTCAATTATTTCTTCTAGACAACAAAACGAGAGCAAATGGATGAGTTTCATTTTAGATGTTTCTCCCAGAAAAAAATAAAGCTCCAGTCGTCATCTCTGTATTACGTGTCATAGTTTCAGAACAGATCTCAAAATGTGCTCGGATATGCCAAGATAAGTCTCAACTATTTCTCATAACATTTTGTCAGACCAAATAATTTTAGTTATGTTAATCCATATTTATTTTATCTTCCATTTGTGTATGTTTTTTTTCCTAGGAAACATCTGAGACAAAGTTGATATTTAAATGAAACATAATTGAATCACAATCACAATTTTCTTAATTTGACATTATAATTATCTTTGTTTTATGTTGTTACAAACGCATGTTTATTTCCAGCACTGAATGACAAACCCGATTTGCAATTCAACTGTATTTATTTTCCTTATGTTAATGTAAAGCTATTCAATAATTAACTCTACAGACATTTTCTTGTTGAAACTCAAAATGCTGTAGTTAAATCTTAATTTTATTATGCTCCACTGGCCATAAATGACATTTTTAATTAGGTTCTGTTTACTCTGTTCTTGCAAAAACATTTACCTGCAAAACCTGTCAAAATGACTTACAAACAAGATTTAAATATGATTAGAATAAACATACTCAAGTATATGTATCCAATCTAAAGCGCAAATAATGCGATGAAATTGCTTGGAGTTTGTTTTTAAACTTGACAACCTTTACATTTATTTAATGCCCTTCAGTTGACTAATCCTGCAACAATGTCAACATAATGTAAACTCAGACTGCCCTGATTGTTAATCGCATTAGATTTTATGTCAAAATATTGCTCTACTGTACCTGTTGTATGAAACATGAGCATTGTCAGTTGTTGGGTCTAAAATGAGAGATTGTGAAACTGATTCTAAAGGAAAGAGGCACAAATGTGTGTCTTAATGTGAGATCACACTTATTCAGTGGCCATGTGTTTGTGCCCACATGCTGAACAGAGTCATTAAACACCAGCACATGTTGCCTCATCTATTTACGTGCTATCCAAACAAATCTGTCATTTGATTTTTTTATGCACTGTAAATGGTATTGCGTGTTGGTAAGAACCCTATAAGCTTTAGTGTGGGCAAATGTATTGCTGTATATGACATATACAGACACCTCTGTACATTACGTCACAGTCAGCTGCTTTGGTATTGATAAGCTGTTATCACAAATAGTTTTTAAACATATCTTGTCCTTTAAATGACATTATAGAACACTGATGTCATTGTGTGACAAATCTCAGTAGTTGCATTAGTTCTCAGTATTTTCTTAAAGCATTTGCCAAAACCAATCAAGACTCTCAGACATTAAACAACAGTGAATATCCAGCTTTTAGAAGCAAAACAGTATTGAAAGTGTTCTCTAATGCAACTACAGTATGCAGATCTGCCTTTATAAGTACATTAAGTCCCAGATCCTTCAGTCAAACCACCAGACATTCTTTGATCTTACATTACTTCTGATATCAAGATAATCGTGTTAGAAGCAAATGTAGCTCTTTCATCCTTAACAAAGAGAGGGATTTTTTCCACTTTATATTCATCTGTGTTTTTCTCGTTGAGGATCCATCAGTGTCGTAATGGCCACAGTTCACAGTCTGGCATGTAACGCTGTGGTACTATTACTCTGGTCCTGTCCCAAATGGCAACATGAGCCCTTTCTGTTCTCCTCCAAGTGTAGACAGCAGTGACATGAAGTCCTGAGGGTGCACGGTTATAAAAGAGATCATTTGGTTTTATATAACTTTATGTAAACAAAAATCATGCTTTGTAAACTCAATTTAGGCTTAAATAATTCAGAGGAATACATAATATATAAAATATTCCAAGAGACATGATGTAGGACCAGAACAGCACTGGGGCATTTTACTATTTTGTATCACACCACCGCACTATATATTTAAACAATGTTATGAAGTTACTTTGCTCCTCAGTGGATACCATGGCTCCATCCTGCATCATTTTAAACCCTATAATGAAAAACGTGACACTGTACAGTATTGTGACGTTTACAGGCACATGAACATAAGGACTTAAGGGGGCAGTTGTGGTCTACTGGTTGAGTCGGGCTTGTAATCAGTAGGTTGCTAGTTCGATTCCAGTGCCGGTAACTGAAGTGCCCACGAGCAAGGCACCTAACCCCGATTGCTCCCAGGGCGCTGCAGCGATAGCTGCCCACTGCTCTGGGTGTGTGTGTGTTCACGACTTGCAGTGTGTGTTCACTCCTCACTAGTGATGGGTTAAATGCAGAGGTCACATTTTGGTTATGGGTAACTATATCTGAAAAAATACCATCTTTCACGTAAGTTCACAGGTATGCCATTTTGAGACACCATGTTAAAGTTAAACAAGGTTACTCAAGAAAATTCAAATGTGTGATGAAACTAAAATATTAAAGGTAAAGTGCGTACTTTTTGATCCACAGGCGTCACTATGCGGAACAGCAAAAATACCTAAAAAGGGACACTTGTCAAGCTGAGCTTTGAATTTTTATTTGACAGTCTTGCCTAGAAGTTTACAACAGATTGAAGGTTAGTATGAAGTTTGAAGGTTATATGGAACTTATGTACTTTAAATGCTTCAACAGTCTGAGGAAAGATTTAAAGTTTGAGGGGCTATAGGACCTGCAAAGTGGTTACTACGTGTTTTAAGTGGTTGCTAGGATGAAGTTCTGGCTGGTTACTAGGTTACTTGGTGGACGCCTTGAATGTCTTCAAGAGTGTAACTTAGTTTGGTCAGACAGGAGTTAGAAATTTTGAAAAGAAACCAACAAAAATAAATGCTTATCACAGATGTACAGTATGATATAATAACAGTATGCATATAAATAACAGTATATAAATAACAGTATGATATCCTTACATCATTCATTGATTGGACAATAAGATAGTCTTGCCCCAAATTGCCCCGAAAGTCAGTATTTATACTTCTCTGATAAACGTATGAATGGCCTATTTATAGTTTCCTCTGTATATAACATCATAGCTGGGATGAGAGATTTTTTTTATCACTGAAAAAACACAGCAATCACATGTAGTTGATAATTAATAACACATTCTAGTTATGTCGTTCTTTGTTAAATTCAGTAACACTACATATTCATAGTGAGGAATGAACTTTCTCACCTCAATTTTAAAACAGCCTATAATACAGGCAAACAAAATCTAACTTTGAGTGAAACTGAGCTGTAACCAAAGCTTGCTTTAATTTATGCAGCATTTTAGGGGCAAGTATTCTAATTAGCAACTAATTTATGTAGTTACTGGGTACCAATTCCAAGCAGCTTGATTTGTTTTGCAAATGTACAATGTTAACGTGTGGAAAAGTTTCTGAAAGCCATCCACCTGTAGTCTTCATGCCTAAAAGACTGCAGAGAAGAATGATTCTGGTTAATTACTGGTGGTTGTGCTGTGGAGGAGGGGGGTGGGGGTTGGGGGGGGTGGAAGCTTGACAATGTTCTTACAGTTGATTTAATGTGTAAATTTAGGAGCGGTGTGTCACTGGTAGTTTAGGCAAATGAGTAGATTTCTTAATTAAAACATTTTGCTGACATGCCAGTCACATAAAATGATATGGGCAGATGTTTCATGTCTTAAAGGCACAACCACTGCAAACGTTCAGAATGTTAGCTGGAGAAACTTTAAGGTATACATACATACACACACACACACACACACACACACACACAATGACACAATGTTTGCTGTTGTGCTGGAAGACTACAAATCCTTAAGCATATCATGTGATTGCTGTGAGTAGGTTCTGAACCGGTTAAAAGTTGAATGCCTAAAAAATTATGCACGGTCAACCAAGTAAGGGAATACTGCTGAAATCACATCACGCAGCTTGCTGCAAGCTTTCTCTCTAAGAAACCAACCATTAGGCACAGCTTGAGTCTGGAAATAGTTACCAACACTACTGTTAGACTGAACGTGTGAATCATGTGTTTGGTCTCTTTGATTGAAAGACTCTGGACGTCTTGGGTGTTTGGATTGTTTTAAATAGAATATTATACAAATTATAATACGTTGTTTTACCACCTAACTATGCTAAAGGCATACATTTCTAATTTAATCTCTAAAGCTTGTCTGAGTGAGTGACTGTGACAGAAGGGGTGGAGCTAAGAGACAGGGCAACAGTATGTACACATGGGCAAATGTTTGCTAAAGGATATGTGCTTTCTGTCATCATGCTGCTTTTTCGTAAATTCGGTGGATAGAAAATAGTATACACTGTGTTTGCACAACTTTATATCATAAAGGATAAACCTAAATAAATTACCTTCGTTTGTAATTAAATATGTACATATGTTTAGAGGTTTCAAATGAGTGCGCTTTGATTGTCTCCCCAGCATTGTGCTGGCAACAGGATCATGGCTTTTCTCGTATTTCCTGGAGTCATCTATTTCCTGTCACATTAAAGATGTATGGCTTACATGGATATGCTGTCAGGGGACAGAAACAAACATTATTCACTCAGTGAAAAAAAGAGAAGATTGTGAGCACAGGAAATCAACCGCTGCTAGCGAGGTTCATTCAAAGCAAACAGGAAACGCATCACTGTGGTGTCTGATTTTCTCTTAATCAGGGGCTTTTGGAGGCAGTTCCAGGCTCTCTGCCATCTTCCTGTGTCTCTGTGTAGAGCTCTGCTGGAGACACGCTGATCTTTGGGAATTCACAGATTAGCATTTGTTAGAGGTTTAACGCACATGCACAGACCCACACATACAAGCA
>JAZGTK010021637.1:0-10540 GCA_036877625.1 Ambastaia sidthimunki
ATAATCAAATATTATTTTGGTAGGTGTTAATCCTACATTTTTCTCTTGTTTGTCCCAGGGGTCTGATCTATTATATGTAAATGTGTTTATTTTTTACATATTTCTGTTAGTCTGAGTTTTTAAATAACACAGACCCCTCAGGCCGCTCCCACACTTTGTTTTCAGATTGTTCTGATTGGTCAATCAGATTATTTAAATGAGAACTGTAAAGAGTGAAGGTCTTACACCATGTCTACACTGCAAAGCAAGCGAGTGGCAAAACTACAACCCAAATACCTGAGTGACAAATTCACTGTCCTGAAAATAACAGCACAGTGCAAACATCTTAAAATGAGTCTGTTTTCTTTAAACAAAATATAATTGCTTGTTTTTCTCTTTGATTTGGGGTAAAATATAATCTAGGCATGTTCTTAAAAAGCTTTATACAATACAAACACACACAACTTTATTGTTTTTGTTATTAAAACATGCCTGTAGTTTTGTTGTGTTGGATGGCTTGCTCATAGTGTGGACCGGGTGTCAGTATGTAGAGCACTTTTATTTGAATTCCACTCTGTCATCAAACGTGTTTTCACTGTGTTTGTGCAGCAGAGCTGTTGAGACCCTAAACTTTGTGGATTTTGTACAAAACTCAATTGAAAACACTTGCGTGGGACGGGCTGTTGTATAAATGCGTTATAAAAATGTAATTTTGACATTTATACAATTATGATTTCAGCTTATATATTTTTATTTGTACTATTTGCACAGTGTTAGACATTTATGTTAAACAATATTGCCGTTACAGAGGTGGGAACATATTTACTGTTATTGTTTTGGATCTTTTGTGTATTTTATTTGTTTACTGGGAGACGTTTGGTTTTGTTTGTGAGGGAATCAGTTTCAGCTTCATGTTCTCGGCAGAAGATGGATGAGACTGATTGTTCACTCTCTTGTAACTAATTTAATTTCCTTTTCGTTTTTAAAGCTAAAGTTTTAAAGATGCAGCAGTTACGGATTGTGGCTTTAATTCAGAAGGTTTGACAAACTAGATGAATTATATTAGGATGAAAAACATTTAAGCTCACAGAAATGATCATTTATTACAGTCACAAAAGCCCTTGAGCAAAACACAACTGGAAGCCCTTCACAAACATCAGCTAGTTTCCTGTAAGATCTCATGACATTATGCAAATTTTTTGAATGTGGCACCTGTTATTTCTGAATGTGTGATGTCTCCATGGTTACAACCAATCACGGCTGTTACTGTAATATCAGCGCTTTCGTTGCCTTTTATTGTCACACGTTTAGTTTTGAACTCTCGGTCATGTGATGTAATTGCCTTACAGGTTTTAATGTTCGAATTCCAAAGTTACTTGCACTGTTTATCATTTGCGATTTGTGGTTGTTGAGGTCCTTAAGATTTGCAAAGACTGATACCAATGTTTCTGGATCTTTAAAAGTGATTATGAATGTGCAATATGCATTACATTGTATACAAGTTGCTGGAATGAGTAATTGTCATAAAAATCAGTTCCATTTATTTATAGCACCTGAATTGAATTGTTTAGTTCTGTTTCCTGTAATCATTGAGAATATTATCCACGTCTTGTTTTTTTAAACCGTACCTATGACAGAATCTGCAAACGTTCCCAAGTCATTTGTGAAGAAATGAAATGGACTGAATTTTGTGAGCACACCAGAAACATTCTGAAGAAACGCCAAAGACTTCAACATCTGCCCACAGATCGTTTGAGCTGTAAATATATTTAGGAAGTCAGAAAATTTAAAAGACAGATATTTTTTGACATGTTGATAGCAACAGTATCCATTTATCATGGAAATATGTATATTAAACTGTATATTCTTATGAACAAAAGCATAATAAAAACTTTATTTCGTGCTGTATTTTACACTGAGGTGAGACACTCCATGTCAGGCTGGATACAGAATGTGTTAAAATGATTTAATTAGACTGCAATGCTAAAAATAAAATATATACATACACTACAAAAAATAGAAACTGCACTAAATATCGTAACAATGGTCATTTTTATCATAGCTTTTTCTTTGCAAGGTGTCGCATACCTACAAGCAACATCTCATTTCACAAAGAAACATTTTTTCATCAGATTTCCTATTAAATCGTTTTTAAAAATGTAAAAACAGTTGTTCTTAGTTACAGTGTGAAGAACTGATGATGAATTTATTCCTGAAGTTCAGTCATTAAAATGAGGGGCTTCAGTGATCTTCAGGTTTGGTCTGGTAGAGAAGGTGTGACAGGTGCTGACAGCAGCCTTCACAGTTCTGTAACTTGTGTAATAGAGGCTGATCTTGATTATCGTTTCTCCCCCTTTTCCCAGAATATGAACATGATTGACAGGTGTGGCTCAGCGGGACAACAGGGGAAGATCACTGGAGTTCATGATCAGACTGGAGTCCAGATTTAAACTCTCTGATGGAAGAAAAGGAAAAACAGATTTGACAGAAAAAGTCAGAAAGGAACAGTTTAGAAAGGAACAGTTCAGTAAGTCATTGAGGTTTAGAATGACATGAAACTAAATGCATTCAATCAGGTTAATGAAGGAGATGGACCCTCACCTTGGTCAAAGTTTGGTTTTTTAGTAGAACCGTCTCCAAGCCCTTCGATGTCCACCAGATCACTGTTGACATCAGAGTCATTCAGAGCACTCAGTGTCACATCTGATCACAGACAGACAGATCATATCATTAATATTAAAACACCACCTGCGCTGGGGGACGTAATGATGTACAAAACACAAGATTTGCATAATATGGAGATGTTCCTCTCCAAACGCTGATTTCATTACCTGCTGGTTTGGGGTTCTTTATTGCTGGCTGTAGAGATGACGAACTCTGTAATCCTGTTGTCACGATGACCTGAGAGGTTGGCACGCCGATAACAGTGGGAGCCACTGATGCTGTGGGGGCCGGTAGCGTCACAGTGGTTTTCTTCATTGTTTTTTTAGGGGACTCTGAGGTGAGGGGAACCCTGCTGTCCTCATACAGCTTCCTTTTCACTGTGCTTTTAATCTGAGCACTACAATATATCACAGCACACAGACTCATTACATGATACATATATGACATATCAGACAACTCATCTATGAATTGAAGTTACTTTTTGCTAATTAACTCTTCTGCAAACAAATACATTTAACCTGAAATAGGTTTGGATGAATTATAGCAAGTCAAATGTCAACCAGTGAGGTGTGAAATCACAGATGGAGATTTTGAGGCTCTTACACTGTGCGTTCCTTTATGACTGAGCTGATGCTGTTCAAATCCTCACCGAAACGCCGTACGGCAGAACGCAACATCTCAATCTCTGTGTCTGTCCATTTGGCTCTGAAAGATCACACAGAAAAAGATCTCAGTTCAGCTATCCATTCCCCTCTTTATTATGCAAGTATGCTGTTTTAAAACCATTTTAACCTATGCTTAGAATTCAGCCTAATGAATATAAAAACATACACACAAATAGCAACCAAAAAAATAACATCAGAAGATCAACCCATCAAATAGCAAAGAACTTTCTTACAACACTGGCTTCATGACTTAAACCAAAGAACAAACAAACCCAAGACCCTGCATATAAACAATCCCTCAAAGCAGATGCAAATATTGCATTAAAAATACTGCAGAAGAGCAGAAAGCAGCTTTTATAATCACCCAATGGAGATCTTACCCTGCTGGAGATGAATCTGCCACTGGATGCAACTGCATCGTCAACTCGCCCAGTTTAGTGAACGCAGCCCCCGCTGCAGAGAAGATCTCGCCCACCTGATAGACATCCAAACACATTTTAACACATTAAATATCTGAAATATTAACAGCGCACAAATATTTACCTTTGTGGAAGCTGAAGTCATGCTGGAGAGATGAACTGAAATAAGCGGAAATTATACAGTCCAGCTTCAATCAGATTGTCCCAGCCAAACCTTTCAAAACACGTTTAAAATGATGCTTATTCTGCTAAATAAATGTTGTATTTTTCTATATATTTAATAACAAATCGATGGACGTACGATATTAATTCGAACTAAAAACTCCCAGAGTACAACGCGGCCCGAAGACGAGGCGTGTGATTGGTCAGGCTCATCCAATCACATGATTGCGCACATGTTGACGCAAATGGCCGAGCACGACCGATTGCGGACGATAATAGACGAACGTAGCCGAGTGTTGTCGAAGTACATCGCAGCGGCTGTCGAGGAGAGTGTCGGTCATCTTGAATTTAGCATCTTTATCTCCTTTATTTTAAAAGGAAGATTTTGGGGAGACATGCCGTCGCTTTTATTCTGCGGGCCCAAACTGGCCGCCTGTGGGATCGTGTTGAGCATATGGGGTGTTATAATGCTGGTAAGATTATAATACGTGACATTGCGCTGGATGTAGCTAATGTGAATCATTTACTATTACCATCCACATTTATAATAACAGTGTAATGTTTAAAATGAAATGTGCATAAATGTGCGTGTACATATGTTCCGTTACCTAATTATAAGCAGAATATAAAATAACAGCAGATGTTGCAGCCACAGAATGTAAAGGCCTAAATACAGAAGATTTCCATCTAATTTTATCAAAATAAAGATAAATAACAAAAGCATATTGTGTTTTTCTTCCAGACGATGTTGGGAATCTTCTTTAGTGCGAAATCTGCTGTGTTGATTGAAGATGTTCCGTTTACTGAGGAAGACATCCGTAATGAGTGAGTCACTAAATACATATGTATGTATGTGTATGTATGTATTACAGACTGATAGAGAGAGTCTATAAATGCATGCAGTGAGATCTGACAGCTTCTCAAATGTGTCACTTGTAAAATTCATCTGTTATCTTGAACAGCAAGAATCCACCGAGCACAGTTTATGGGCTGTACAACCAGGTCGGCATCAACTGTTTCATAGCTGCGGTCATCTATGTGGGAGTGGCGGCTGTGTCTCTGTGTCAGGTGCGCCTCAACAAACGCCAGGAGTACATGGTGACATAAAGCAGATGATCTTCCCACACCACAAATATTACTGATTACTTATTAACACTTGTGCAATGTCAAAATAAATTCCTTGTGTATATAATTGTGTTGTATGCAGAGCTGTACAATGACAATAAAGGCTTCCTGTTTTATTTGTTCAGCGCTGACTCACAAATGAAGACAATGTTTAAACTATACTGCAAAAATACATTATTGTAACTAATTTTATGCAAATCAATAATAATAGACAAATAAATGCTGTATCCTGAATATTCTACATAGGAAAGAAACTTTGACTAGACATAACCTATAAAGTAAAATGGTACAATAACCTTGTTATACTATTATTACTGTTATGATTTACATGATAATAACTGCTGTTTGTGTAGAATGTGTGTGTGTGTGTGTGGTAAATATATTTATAGTGTTTGTGTTGTAAAAATGACATTCATCTACTATCATTTTTGAAGCTTGTCCTCAAACTCTTTTCATGTGTGCTTGTGTGACGTTCACTTCAATAAAATACTGAAAAAAATCATTTTATTTTCCTTTTACAAAACAATTCAAATAGCAATAACATGAAAAACATTTCTGAACACAACAAATGGGGCAGTTTTACAGCAGATGTTTCAAAAACAAAACTGTGTTGGTCAACTCTGATCTCAGATTATTATAACATGTTATTATAACATGAGGGAAGAAAGGTGTTGTTGACACAATCAGGCTTACTGCCATTTACAAAGTAATAGTCCATAGAATCATTTTTTTACGTCTGTGGATCAAGCATTTGCTCACATGTACGTCCCAGTTCTCCCAGTTTCACTCGGGCGTATTCCGCCCGGTTCAGGGCCATCTGACAGTCCTTTCTGGCTGAGTATGTCGAGCCCTCGTGAGGCTGACCTGTTGCCACCTTCACTCAAAAAGCAGAAAAATAAGAAAGTTAGTGCAGCTTGTCACAGAGGAAGTGAATGTTTTTCTCCTGTTTCATCATGTTCTAGTATGAGGGCACATGGACACACACCTGTGTCAAATATCTGATCTGTCCACTGAGTTCAGTCTCCACTCTGCTGATGGAACTCTGGAACTGGTTCAGCTGCCTGTCTAACAAACTCGCATTGGCTTTTTCTTTAGAAAGCTCCAGAACTATAGTTCCTGAAACACAAACATCATTAAGTTGATTTAGATGATATAATAGTAAACATGTCACACACAGAAACGTCAGTACAACATTTTATCTTTAGTCTCTTCTTCTGAGAACAGTTCCTGTTAGCTGAGATTACAGACCTGCGCTCTGCAGAACTAATGCGATCTCCTTTTCCACATCTTCTAATGCTCTCAGTCTGTCATTCGCCATCTCACAGACACCCTACAGACACAAACAGAACCAGTTTCACAGACACACTAAATGCACATAAATGTTATATCACAAATGTGTTAAAACGTCATCATAAAATTGTTAGAAAATTGTTTCAATAACTTTCAATGCAACTCTCCAGTCTAAAACTGGACGTTTCGAACGTTCCTACAACTTTACAAATACAATTTTTAACGTTTGTTACTTAATAGAAACGTTTCTATGATCTGAAGTTGTTAGCTGGATAACAATATGATCAACACACACGAGCTAACACAAGCTAGCTGTGAACAAACAATACAGCTGTTGAGAAAAACATCCCAAATTTAAATGTTTCTTTTATAAATTGTTTTGAAATAAATAAAAATCACTTACATCTGCGACTTTAACCTCACAACAAGCAGATATCGCTCAAACAATACAGCGCATGAGGAACACTGAGTACGGCAGCCGCAGAAGGTCAAAAAGTCTCACAAAGACGCGAAGCTGAAAAACGCCAAAATCAAAACTTGACCTATTCAACTACAACAATCATACAGACAAATAACACCCGAGAAAAACCCTTTTTTGAAAAGTTCAGCAATAAAGCTCGTTTTTAAATGAATGACACCGTCATCAGTTCTTTCTTTTATTTAAAAAAATTAAATAAAAATTCAGTTTAAAAGAATAACATGGCAAACAGTGTATCCTGCAATTATGAAAATTGTAATACATCATTTTTTATTTCCTCTGAGGGATGTTCAGTCTTAACACACCCAATACAGTTGATTTATCATCTATTTTTTAAGCAAATGAAGCAGTCCATTAAATCTCAGCAACACTGTTAAATATTTACACCTGCAGGAAGTGTGTGTTCACACACACATCACCTGAACAGCAGCACTCACACACAACACTGAAACCAACTGATGTGTGATTTACAAATCACAGCAAATCCCGCCTGTCCGTGTGGAGGAATAAATACATGAGATATTTAAAAAAAAGCAATTTGCCCATTTTTAACACAACAGTTGGCACAATGTAACACATATAATTATAACATGCCTATGCAAAAACGTGCATGTCCCTGGGATTCCTTCTCTAGCTTAAATGACTTCAGCACCTTTCCAAAGGTAAAGTATTCCCATATTTATTTCTCAACACTGCTTCCTTTTTAACCAGATGAAAATGATGTCATCGTCACGCTCTTAGAGAGTGTGACGCTGATTATTATGCAAAATGCATCATCATTACTGTTCATTATTAATGAGATGTTAAAAGGGGGCGGGGCATGTTCAGCACTCCTTGTCGATTATTCCTTTTAAGCGCAAACGAGCGAAGTCCTCAAACACAATGTCATCGTCCGGCGTTAAACTGCTGTCAGAGTAAATAAAAAACAAGCTTAGAAGAAGAAATAAACAGAGACACTATATATATATATATGAACATGATGTCTGTTCTGAAACATTAATCATCTCACTTTGTTTCAAATTCAATCAAGTTTGTGTCAATCGGTGGATCTAACGCTGGAGCAGCTGTTGAGCAAAAAAACATGATTAAAGTCATTTCTGTGTGTTACTTTATACTCGAATACTGAGCTAACGGTGACTTTTTTTGTGGTTTCTCGTGAACCAACATCCTGTCATTAAGTCATTTACTGAAGTTAATGCTATTATCCTGAGTTTTGACAGAGTGTGTGTCAGTGATGAATGAGGTAGTTTGTGTTTGATCCTCATTACCTGAGGTTGAGTGGGGGAGGATGAAGTCTGTGGGCTTTGCATGCATTAAGACAAACGGCAGTTCCACAGTCACGTCCCTAAAAGACAGAAAACAACTAAATAAAACCAGCCCCACCATCTTTTTAAATACATTTGTTTCAGAGTATTCAAAACCACTTCATGAAAGAATCTCACAAAAACTCAAGAAATAACCATATTTCATCCCAAAATCAAAAAAAATAAACAATATCTTCCTATTTTAGCTATTTTTATGAGCATTAAGATTTTTGCAGTAAGATAAATTTGCACTTTTCCCATTTTCATCACGAATTTGTAGCTCTGAATTTATTTAAAATACATAAACATATTTTGGGAAATGCAATTAACTGTCATGAAAATAAAGCAAAATTGCAATGGTTCTTAAAACAGGGATAATTTTCTTTATGTATTATTTTTTCTTTTGATTTTGGGCTGAAATATGATATTGGTAAATTTGGATCAGGAGGTTAGTGCTGTAAAACATCAGGGTAACATTGAGCAGAACACTGAACATCATGCAAATGTACGTTATACTGTAAACCTGCAAACATATTAGAGCAAGACACAGGGATGCACAAGGGATGTATTTACCTCTCCAGCAAACTGCTTAAAAGCCTGATGCCACAAACAGATGAAGAAGAAAACAGACACAGAGAGAGAGAGAGAGATAAAACAATGGGAGAGTGACAAAATGACCTGATAACCTGAAGGAAGCAGCACAGATGCTAAGGGTTCAAGGGGAATATAAAATCACAAGACACACAGAATCCTGCAAAGCCACAGAGATCTACAGCAGCTGTGAATTCATGTTCATACAGAGTCTAGTCCTAAAGACCTTAAAAAGCTTGTTCAGGTGTGTTCAGTCAGAGCTGGAATTAACTCTGTGAAGAAAGTGGACCTCAGAGTTGAGAAACTCTGCTCTGTAGAAACACACAACTGATCTACACAAACAAAACCCTTAACATATAAATACAGCAAGACACTCTGCATAAACCAGACAGGGTTGGGTTTACACACATAGTGACTTCAACATCATGTATACAACAGCAAACACAAATCACAAATGATTCCCAGTATGAGACTGCAGATGCAGGAAGCAGGTTTGACAGATCACATGACTCACCCTCCACGGGAGACCACCAGCTTCACCTTAACCCGATATGACACCAAAACTCCCAAAACCTCTTTATCACTGGTGTCCTTCACGCTGTGGAGCACAGACAAGAAGATGAAGATCATAGAGTTTGTGATACACAACTCCACGTGTCCTGTGGATCTGTGACACTTACATGGTGCTGGAGGCCAGGTTGGTGTCTTCATGTTTGAGTTTTCCGTCCAGTGCCAGACCCCTCTTCTCTCGGTTGTTGTTGAGTGTGGGAGTGAGCGTGTACACTTTACAGAACGTTGAGCTGGACGCCACCTGATCGCTGTACAAGACACAGACGGATCAGAAGGTTCAGGTGAACATCCTTACAAAGTCTGAGAAGATAAATCCTGAACCTTCAAACTGAATTGTGTTATTCTACACACGATCTAGAATCTTAAATCAATTCAAGAGAACGCTTGTTTAGATACAACAGCCAAGTGACTCAAACATGACACAGAGAGAGCGAGAGAGCGAGAGAGAGAGAGAGAGAGAGAGAGAGAGAGGGGACTTACTCAGCCTCTATCTGACCCACTGGGCATTTGTACTGTGCTGTACTGAAGAGACAAATATCAGCAAACTGTCGAACTGAAGAGAGAGAGAGACAGCATATCATATACCGGAACTACAGTAATAATATGTAAACGTTACAGAAGATGTCAAAGTTATCCCATAAACTATCAATGACATAAGAACAACCTCTCACCTGATATTTTAACTCGTTTGACGGTTTTGGTTGAGTTATTGGTGATGTGGATATTAACACTGATGGGTTCTCCGTGATAATACAGCTGGAAGATCAAACAATGTTAATAATATTAACCAAGAAACCACCAGCCAGCAAAACGAAATACTCTTACACTCGTATGTACTCATGTGAGCTAAACAGCAAGTTACCTCTTTATCCAGTGAGGCCTCGAGGTGCAGAGATCGGTCTGACATTAGGAAACTCCTCGTGGTCTCCACCATGGGCTGAGGGCCGGGTTTCTCCGGGGCGAACTGGACTTTACGTATAACTAATCGAACTGAATTTCTGTGAATGAAGAAAACACGCAGGAGATGGTTACTACCAGTAATTAGTTTTACCAGTTGTGATTGGATTACTTTAAGCTGGATATTAATATTAGGTATAAACAAGGTCAATAAATGTTTTACAAGAAAACCCGGTAATCAGGACATTTTAAGGAATAAACTAGAATAAAATCAAACCGTTTGTGGTTCTTCTCTTCCATTGATTTAGCACAGAAAGCCCTGATCTCAAAATCCACCCCGCAGGCCTGAAGCCAGACAGACAGACGTGAGCAGAAAACAAGTTTGTTTAAGCTTCA
>JAZGTK010021638.1:0-10540 GCA_036877625.1 Ambastaia sidthimunki
AACTGGATTCTGTAGCCTAGTTCTATCGTATTCAGGACCCATTGTGACACATGAGGCAGTGCTTTCCAGGCTGCCAAATAGTCTTTTAATGGTACCAGCCTCTAGTAAGCTCTGAGTGTAATGATCTGAGCCCTGTAACAATGTTTCTGCAGGGAGAACTTGATCTGACTTTTCTAAAAGAAGTGCCCTTGAGCAAGGCACCTAACCCCTGATTGCTCCCCGGGCGCTGCAGGGATAGCTGCTCACTGCTCCGGGTGTGTGTGTGTGTGTGTTCACGACTTGCAGTGTGTGTTCACTCCTCACAAAAAGGATGGGTTAAATGCAGAGGTCACATTTCGGTTATGGGCAACCATAACTGACAAATACATGTCACTTTATTTATTATTATTATTGGAGGCATTACCATAGCGTTTTCAATGCAGCTCGAGTTCCTGAAAGGGAACCTAAGAGAGTCTGACATGATATGGTTACCCATACCCGAAATGTGACCTCTGCATTTAACTTATCAAAAGTGAGAAGTGAACACACACTGCAAGTCATGAACACACACACACCCGGAGCAGTGGGCAGCTATCACTGCAATGACCGGGGAGCAATCGGGGGTTAGGTGCCTTGCTCACTTCAGTTGCTACCTGCCTGAACCGGCAACCTACTGATTACAAGCCTGACTCACTAACCAGTAGACCACAACTGCCCCCAATCACTTGAGGGGCAGTGATTGAGTGATTTTGATCAGACTAGACCTGTGTCTAGAGTCCTCTTAAATTTACTCAAGACACTTTAGACTTGGTCAGAATAAAAGAGAGACATTGGAGATTCTCAGTTGTAAATTAATTGAACAATGTCGTTTAAATCTCGAACAATTTAAATGACAAGCAGGAAGTGTTTCAAGTGTTTCTTTTGCATACATTGAGTGATTAACATCAAACTTGGTACATATGTTTAGTTTATGGGTTGATCACAATGATGTGGATTTTCTTTGAGTCACAGTTATAGCGCAACCACCTACATCATAAATTATTTAGATCAGACTTTAAACAGCGCTCAGTTATTTCTGGAAATAAATGCAAGTGGCAGAAATGCATTAAGCACCAGGTGGTGATGTAGTGGTTGTGCTTGTCATTGGTATATTGTAACAATATTTGTGTTTATTCCTTACTTTTTTTATAAATATATACACACACACACACACACACACATATATATAATACATAATAATGTATACACCTTTATATACATATGTTTTTTAAAAAATTGTGTACTATCCCAGTAAAAGTACTTCAATGTGAATGTAACCAAGCTGGAATTGGGGGTCATTATGGAATGAATGGAATGGGTCAGTAAGCAGTCATGCATGCTCTCGCTCTCTCTCTCTCATTCTCTCTCTCTTTCTAGTTTTCTTGTAAGTGGGCTGAGGACAATTACCTGGGCTGGCAGAGCTCAGAGGCAGTGCAGCGTGAAATCAGACAGAAGAACTGCTGAAGCAGAAAGAGTTTAAGCTGAGCATTACATAGCACACTGCCGTTTTATCCCCTTAAACACACACACAATCGGCTAGTACTAGCCAGGGTATAGTGTACAGTGGGCTGCTTTCTCACCCAGTTTAAGGGGAACGTTTACAAAACTGCACACCAGGAAGTAGATGCATCTCAAACTAAAGACGAAAGACTAAAGAATTGTATGCTTTTTAACCTTTAAATCCGATTTGCTTCCTCTTTAAGACAGACACAAATTAGTCCTGTATTAGCACATATGTATCTGGTTCTGTGTACCACATTTTATCAAAGATAATAGTAATAATAATAATATGAATAATAATAATAATAGAGGAGTGTTTAGGCCAGTTGATTTGACCCCTCATTCATGGGTCTCTGACAAACTGTGCGGGAAGTTTTGTCCAGAAAAAGTATGCAGTAGAGTAATAGTGACGCTTTGGAAGCACCACTTATTATATAATTATATAATTAAATTTTATATATATAGTGCATTTTACAATGTTACATTGCTTCAAAGCAGCTTTACACATAATACTAAGATATATTAAAAAAACACAGAAAACAGAAAAACTATCATGTGTTCAACACATAAGACATGGTATTATTGCAAATAGTATGAGCAAAATGTATATTAATAAAACAAATTATAGATACTAGGTTTATAGTTGGTTTATCAATAAAGAGTTGACTGAATCGATAGAAACTTAACACATTGGAATAAATGGACGTGCAATACAAATAACTGTCATTATGTGCGGAGGCTTGTACCTCTCTCAGTGGTCTATGAGAGGGTAATGTACATGGAGATGGCATCTAGAAAACTGGGACAGGGATATAAGGGATTTGCAGTAAAATACACAATATACACAATATACAAAATATAAGGGATTTCCATAAAAAACACAATATACAAATGAAAGAGAATTGTAAACAAAGAAATAAAACAGTAGAGGCTTTAAAACTGTAATTATACCATTTCCCAAGGATCAATAATAACAGTTTACAAAACTTAAGCTAAGTTAAATGTCAGCAGTCTCCTAGTAACCAAGCCAGCAGGGCGACAGTGGCAACTCTAGTGATGTATAGATGGAAAAAATAACCTTGGGGGAAATCAGGCTCAACAGAGAGGGCCAGTTCTCCTCTGGCCCGTTAAAGCTGCAATTTGTAACTTTCTTGGATATAATCTGAGAGTTGATAATAATGATTTTTAATTATATTGTTTTAAAACTGTCTACTACAGGACCCTGGGGAAATAAAACACAGACAGATAGGAAGTGTCCCCAGTTCCTGTTTACCTAATTAATGCAGCCTAACAGTCCCTTAAGGGATTTGAGTTATAAATCTATAGGACTATGTGTAGGCTAGATTAAAAACGTGAGTCTTCAATCTATCTGTCTCCCGGACAACACTAGGTAAACTGTTTCAGAGTTTGGGCAGCAAATATGAGAAGGATCTACTACCCACGCTTGATTTTAAAATTCTGGGTATTTTTAACTGGCCAGTATTTTCTGATCGCAGTGAACGTGAAAGAATGTAATAACAGAGGAGCTCGCACAGGTACTGAGGAGCTAAACCATTCAGGGCCTTGTAGGTTATCAGCAGAATTTTTAAGTTTATACGATATTTGATAGGTAGCCAGTGCAGTGTTGACAGAACTGGGCTAATATGGTCATACTTGTTCGTTCCTGTAATAACTCGGGCTGCTGCCTTTTGAACTAGCTGGAGTTTTTGAATTAAACCTTCAGGGCAGCCACCTAGTAAGGCATTGCAATAATCAAGTCTTGATGTCATGCATGAATTAATTTTAAAAATACATTTCCAATTTCTTGTGATAGTGATACTTTGCGTCGCAACACCAGTAATAATAATAATAATATTAATAATAATAATATTGGTAGTAGTAGTAGAATTTGTGCCTTCTAATGCTAATACATCATATCTTTCCAGGTATCTGAGCATTCAGCCCAACCTTAAATGTGTGCCTTTTTAAAAATCTATACAAATCAGTGTTTCTTTTTCTGCTATATTGTGTATATTCTGCATTTATGAAATGTCTAAAGTGCAGTCATATTGAATTCTTTTTACAACCAGCCATCTGCAACAGAGTCAAACGCTGACCACTATGCAGAAATATTTTTATTGTACTTGTAACAATTTTGCATTTTGCCATAAAATATCTGATATTTTGAACATTCTT
The DNA here is from genome assembly GCA_036877625.1 of Ambastaia sidthimunki. Classification (NCBI taxonomy): domain Eukaryota; kingdom Metazoa; phylum Chordata; class Actinopteri; order Cypriniformes; family Botiidae; genus Ambastaia; species Ambastaia sidthimunki. The sequence goes on from JAZGTK010021638.1 coordinate 3,694, forward strand.
TGCCAACATTTGCATTTTTCAAAAAAACGCTTTCTTTAATATTTTTTATTTGTTTGCTTTTACATTTAAAATAAGCAAAAAAGCTATAATCATACCTCACTTTTAATTTTAATTGGGTTGTTTATCCTTATTGTTTTTATCTTATTTTCCATGTATGGTAACTATGTGTGTTTTTTTCTTCACATACTGATAACTAATTCCTGAAGGTTTCACACCTCATAACAAAATACTTTCTTGTGAGACACATGGAGCTTGCCATATTCATGCTGTGAATATGCAGTATTTGTATCAGCGTTAATCATTACGTGACATGGCTGAATGGGCTGCAATCCCACTCTGATTAAAAAAGGAGAGCTAAACCTGTCTGAAGCATGCATTAAGTCTGATGACCCTCGGCTTCCTCTGATACTCTGTCATACATTTCCCGTGATATACTGTGAAATACTGCCATCTATTGGGGCTTCATTAGGGCAAAAACGCACACCACAAACACACTCCTTAGCGCATATACATATAGATTGTTTGGTGACAGGAAACATTTATGGATGGCAACATTTACAAATGGAAAATTTTCTTCATTGATTGTGTGTCTGTCATATTTAGGTATAGTGGAGGTCAGTAGACAAAACTTACTGAACATACTGAAAAGTGGGAAAAAGTTGAAGTGTAACCAAAGTGCTAATGTCTCCTCATCAAGGCTATTTGACGTCCTTTATGTTTACTTATTTACCTATCACATGTTTTATGCCTACAGCACCTCTATAGTGTTTCTCATCAGTGAAAACACCACAGGATGATTTATATGAGTTCGGTGGGATCATTGAAATCTAGTATTGTACTGTTTAAACATCCATTTGGTTGTCCCCAGGTGTTTTCTTTTCTTTTTTTTTTGAAGGGCCGTTTTTTTTTTTTTTATCTTAANCGTTTTTTTTTTTTTTTATCTTAACCTTCAGACAATGTGCTTTTCTGTTACAATTACACAGATTTTTCCTGTTTATGCAACATGTTCTTGGGAAGAAGGTTACTCGCAGAGGTCAGACTTTTAATTAGCCAATATTTAGGACCAATAACAAAGTGATTATTTGCTAAATGACTCTTCAAAGTTGAAAGGATCTGTGAAAAAAGATTCATTCGCCCCTGTATATTGCCATGTAAATTGTGCCCAAACTGTGCTGAAGCCAGAGAGCAAACTAATCAGTCTTGGATTGATTAAAGTTACTGTGGAGACTAGAATTGTTTCCACTGGCTTGCTGAATTGTGTTAGTTTCACATGAAACTAGCACTGAATATATATCAAAGAAATGCAAATAGAGACTTGTAGTGTCCTGTTTTTTAAAACTGCCTTAAACTGTTCTCAGATGCCAAGATATCAATGTTTGCAATTGATAAGCTCAAAAATTTGCCAAATATTTAAATCAAATTTTCCTCCATAACATGTCAATTAACTCATTAGTGTCCATTTTTAAAACTAAGACAAATTGCTGTTTTAAAATAATTGCTTATTTTAATTCTATTTGGGCAACTTAGTTTTTCATGAATGGTTTCTGTACACCATTCTTTGGAGTATATGGAGGAATGTCCCAGTGAACATAAGCAGGGCTGTAGACACTTGATATTTGATATAGAGACAATTCAAAATATTTCATCTTCACCAATAGGCTTAGGAGTATGGCTGATTTAAATTAGTAACTCTAATTTATATAGTAACTCTGCTAAAATCTGAACTGTTCAAGGAATCATTGTTTACACTTTTTTCTCAGTCAGGTATTGTAATAGGTTAGTTAGACATATTGCAAACAAGGCTAGATTCTCATACTGGTACAGAAATTGTAATACAATTAAATAAATCACATCCTCTGGTTGCACTGATTTTAATCTCTTTTTTATTGCACCTATGTGACCTGCCGTGTCTGTTGAAAGTCCTTAAGTGGCTGGAGTAGTAGATGTCCCGGTAGAACACAGTTGTCTCAACATTATACAGACTGTGTCTCCTCAGGAAGTAGGGGAGAATGCTATTGAAGTGTCTTCCTGCTTTCTCACCATTGAATACAGTTTGTGCCACCTAAGGTCAGCTAAACGGTTTGTCCAATCATGACCAATCAAAACTAGCTATCCTGACTGCCCTTGAGTTGCTTCCGTTGAGGACGCTCCGTTCCTGCCTGGCTCTCCTGATGGGATCCAGGCAGCTGCACCTCGCAGGTTTGGTTTCCTGCCGAGGCAGAACGAAGACTTCACTCATAGGGCTCGCAGCTCGATTTGGAGGAAGAGCAGCAAGAGACGGGCCCTGCGTTTTCTCTGCCGAATCGCATGAGCACACGGCAGCACCAGAAGCCTGCTCGGTGGTCTCTTCGGAGCTGGAAGATGAGCTCATGCTAGTAGCATCAGATGATGACTGCTAGCAGCCAGATGGGTGCTGAAGCAGACCAGCTTCCTCTTTCTGCCACATTTGAGGAGCTGGTTGAGGTTGTTTTACGTGTTTTCACATTAAAACATCAAATTTGGCTGATAGGTTCTTATCATCCAATAGAGAGTAGCCTCCATGTTGCAAACTCCTGTTCTTCCCAGATCTTTACACTGAGGTGGCAAAGTCATGGAAGAGTCCTCTACTTCAAGGGACTCGACAGATAGACAGGATGGTACCTCTTTCAGACTTTTCTATAGCTGCTGTTGTTCTACACAACTGACAAATAAAAATGTATGTACGGTTAAACAAATAGAGACTGTGTCTGTTCCCCAGATAGTGAGGAAAAATAATAAACCTGAGGCAATAACCAGACATAATCTTATTTTAATTAATGCAGAAAATAACAACACGAGAGAACGTAAACACCATCCAAAGCTTGGGCTCCTAAACATAAGATCACTTACAACAAAGGGGGTTATTGTAAATGAAATGATCTCAGACCATAGTTTTGACTTACTTTATCTAACTGAAACATGGATCAAGCCAGATGACTATTTTAGTTTAAATGAATCTGCCCCACCAGGCTACTACTATAAGCACGAGCCCCGTCTGGTGGGCCGTGGTGGTGGCGTTGCAACTATCTATAGTGACTTTCTAAAGGTTTCGCAGACTAAAGGTCATAGTTTTACCTCTTTCGAATTATTGGTGCTTAATGTTATGTTACAAGACATAAGGAAACAATCAATGCTTGGTTACTGTGTGTATAGACCCCCAGGCTCTTGTTCTGAGTTTCTGAAGGAATTTGCTGACTTTCTAACTAACCTATTGGTGTCAGTTGATAAAGCTCTAATTGTTGGAGACTTCAATATTCATGTAGATGATACAAATGATGCACCAGGGACTGCATTCAGGAACCTGCTAAATTCTTTCGGAGTTGCGCAAAATGTTACTATACCCACTTATTGCTTTAATGACACACTAGATCTAATTATATCACATGGTCTCAACCCCATAGATATAGATATCTCACCACAAAGTGATGAAATTACTGACCATCATCTTATTTCATGGACAATAAAAATCGCTGATGTCAACCGAAATGCCCCACACTTTCGTAAGGGCAGAATCATTACGCCTACCACTAAAGACAGCTTCATCAGTACTTTGCCTGATTTATCCAATAAACTCATCATGCCAAAAACTGCTAATGATTTAGATACTCTAACAACAAGTTTAAACACCATAAGTTAAAGACAGAAGCACAGCTCCTTAGTATAATAGCATGACTTTGTCAGGCACGTGACTAGAACCAGTGAAGGGCGAATGCTCTAATGCTGCGCCACAGAAAACCCACAAGAACTTAACAGGATCTTTCTGGAAAAACCAAAGTAGCAAAATAAATACCTTTTGAAAAAACAGGAAACAAAACCACACGGAGATTTCCCAGAAACTACTAGAAATAATAGCATAGAACTCTTTGCTCGAGAGAATGTCCTGGCCCTGCCCCAAACTCGCCGTCAGCGTTGGACATAGTGCTGGACAGAAGGAACATCCACAGTGATCTCCTGCTCACGGAATAGTGGGGGTGAGAACCCGAACTGGCACTAAAAAGGGGGACATGCCCGTGGCAGAGGAACGGAGGGTGTTGTGAGCGTACTCTGCCCACACAATAAAGTCAGACCAGGATGAGGGGTTAGTGGCACCCATCCATCTAAGGGTGGATTCCAGATCCTGGTTGATCTGCTCAGTTTGCCCATTTGACTGAGGGTGAAACCCAGAGGAAAGGCTGGCGGTTGCTCCCAATGACCAGCAGAAGGCTCGCCACAGCCAAGAGGAGAACTGAGGACCTTGATCAGATACCACATCCTGGGGGAGACCAAACACTCGAAAGACATGGGTAATCATTAATTCAGCTGTTTCCTTGGCAGTGGGCAGTTTAGGCAGGGGAATAAAGCGAGCAGCTTTAGAAAATCTGTCCACAATAACAAGTATCACTGTATGGCCCTTGGAGGAGGGAAGGCCGGTGATAAAATCCAGGGCAAGGTGAGACCATGGTCGATGGGGAATGGCAGAGGGTGAAGCAGTCCCTGTGGGGACTGATGAGAAGCTTTGTTCTGGCTGCATACTGCACATGCTCTAACAAAGGCGGTCACATCCTCCTTAATGGAAGGCCACCAGAACCTTCGCTGGAGGAACTCGAGAGTGCGGGCCGTTCCGGGGTGACATGTCAACCGAGAGAAATGCCCCCACTGGAGAACCCGGGCCCGGACTGCCTTAGGTTCAAAAAGACAATCAGCAGCACCCCCACCGCGGTTGGGCTCATGAACCTGGGCTCGCTTAACTGCTGCCTCCAGATCCCAGCGAACTGGGGCAACGATCTGAGAACTAGGGATGATGGGGCTTTGGCTCTCCTCTGCCGGGGTTCTGGTGAAAACTCGGGACAGGGCGCCTGGCTTGAGGTTCTTCGACCCAGGGCGGTAGGTAATGTTGAAGTTGAACCTATTGAAGAACAGTGCCCATCGAGCCTGGCGGGGGCTGAGATGTTTGGCTTGGCAAATGTACTCTAGGTTGCGGTGGTCGGTGAGTACCTGAAATGGGCTCTCAGCTCCCTCAAGCCAGTGCCTCCACTCTTCAAGGGCCATCTTGATGACAAGAAGCTACATGATAGTTTCTCTCCGCTGGCATTAGGCGGTGGGACATGAAGGCACAGGGATGTAGTCTGTTGTCCTCTCCCCTCTGGGAGAGCACCGCCCCTACTCCAACCTCTGATGCATCCACTTCCACTGTGAACGGCCTCTCGGGTTGGGGAAGAATCAAGATGGGGGCAGTAGTGAAATGGCGTTTCAGGTTAAGGAAGGCCTGCTCAGCCTCTGGACTCGACGTAAAGCTGGCAGAGCTACTCTTGGTGAGCACCGTCAGGGGTGCGGCCACCGCACCAAAGTTGCGGATGAACCTCCTGTAGAAGTTGGCAAACCCTAGGAATCTTTGTACCTCCTTCACTGACGAGGGGGGTGGCCGTTTCCCAGGAGCTCAGGGCAGGAGGATCGGAAGTGACCCAACTGACCACAGTACAGGCAGCATTGTTCTTTCATCCTCCGCTCTCATTCCTGAGGAGAAAGGCAGGCCCGGCCCAGTTGCATGGGTTCCGTAAGATCCTGTGGTTGCAGAGCCAAAGGGACAGGGGCTGAACTGGCTGACAAGGGCTGGGGCTGGTAGGTTTGGCGGCTCTGACTTCTCTCTCTCAGGCGAGTGTCTAGGCGGATGGTCAATTCCAGGAGGGACTCAAGGTCTCGGGCAGGTTCTCGGGTGGCCAGCTCATCCTTGAGACTGTCCGATACTCCATTAAGGAAACAATCCATCAAAGCCTCCTCATTCCACCCGCTACTGGCAACCAGTTTTTTATTTACTACAGTTGTCAGATTAACAAATAAGCAAACACTACCTGAAGACATTGTGCCAGCGAATTTAGGCAGCAATGATTTCATGAATTACTTTACAGAAAAAATTGAAAACATACGTAACATAATTGAAATTACACGACCAGCTTAATTACTGGAAAATTCAACATTGTTTAAAGCTGCCTCTCATGAACAGCTGGAATGCTTTACACCTATAGGACAGGATGCTCTCAAAAAACTTATTATCACTTCCAAACCAACTACATGCTTATTACCAATTTAACTATTGATAGAACTGTTACCAGCAGCTAAGGATTATCTTCTCAATATTATTAACTCCTCTCTCTGCCTAGGTCATGTCCCGAGTCCCTTCAAGCTAGCAGTTATTAAGCCTCTCCTAAAGAAACCGCAACTGGATTTAAATGAACTTGCAAACTATAGACTGATCTCGAATATCCTGTTTATGTCAAAGATTTTAGAAAAGATTGTATCCTCTCAAATGTCTGCTTTTTTACACAGGCATGATATTTTTGAAACATTCCAGTCAGGATTTAGGCCACATCATAGCACAGAAACTCCACTGGTCAAAATTACAAACGATTTACTTCTGGCCATTTCTGGCCAATTTACATTTAGAAGGATTTACCTCATCTAACACTTAATAACCTGGGTGTCATATTGGACAGTAATTTGTCATTTGAGAGTCATGTGGCATACATTACTAAAACTGCCTTCTTCCACCTAGCAAATATAGTTAAGCTGCGTAACATCCTATCTAGTTCAGATGCGGAAAAGCTTGTTCATGCTTATATGACCTTGAGACTGGACTATTGTAATGCAAACTTAGGTGGCTATTCAGCCTCTCTAATAAACCAGCTACAGTTGGTCCATACAGATTCAAAATGCTGACCCCAAACAGATCGTGTTTCAAATCCAGCCTGAGGATTGATTTGGATTGAAGATGCATATTTCCACATCAAGATTCAGCCAAAACAAAGGAAAAGTGAAAGTGACATGTTTTTTGTCAGTTATGGTTACCCATAAC
>JAZGTK010021639.1:0-10539 GCA_036877625.1 Ambastaia sidthimunki
TGTGAAGAGCAGAGATGTGCAATGCTTTCAGACTGAGAGCACAACACACGGGCCGCAGGGAGATTCTGAGCAGCACACTGAACTCCTGACCGCTCTGATATTTGCTCAGAACAAACATGCTGTCAGGACAGACACAGAGTGTTTCTGCTGCTGTGAAAAATTCTGCTTTTTTCCTCACTGGATGGATACGGTGGAGAAACATCACAGCAGAGGACTGACTATCTGGTTATGGTAATTAAGCTAGCAGTTGTGGGCGATCTGTAGTTATATCTGAATTTAGTTAGGTGAAGCTAACCTTAAATCTACAGTGGGCGGGGCTACCCTGCATGACACCAGAAGCAGAAACCAAGCACTTTCATATAACCATCTGGTTAAGATGGTCAAGCACAAGAATGTAACTCTTTGTACTTATGCCAAGCTCTAGAATCTATTATTGGATAGAAACTATGAGTGAGGGGCCTTCAGATATTGTTGTGGACAGTGGAGGGGCCTTGAAGTTAAACAGGCTGAGATCCACCTCTCCAAATAACATAAGAAGGTTCTCAAGTACATACAAGCAACATCACTACATGTGAGTTAATGAATTCTGCCCCAGATATTGGAAAGACTAGTGGCTCATTCGCCAGAGACTTCCAACACAAATGTCTGATACTGGAGGCTCTATTAATCAGCCCTGCAGAAGATGCACGAGCCAGGTGTGGAAGAGATGCGCTGGGCTGCGGCCTTCCTCCATCTCATCTCACAGAGAACTCAGGAAATTACACTGAAGTGCTACAGCCTCATTTAACATTCAAGCCCGGCTATAACTCACAGATCTGCCTCATTTTCTCTTCATTTAAATGCATGTTCCTTTCTGCAGGCCTGTCTCTAGCTGTCGCAACAGGAGACAATGAATCTTTAAGGCCACTCGGTTTGGACAGCATGTTTTGTGACTTCTTGGCAGTGATGCATTTCTGAGGTGTTAAAGCAGAGAAGGTAGCAGAAGATAAGAAGATTATGATAATTATGATTATTATTAAGAAGATAGTTATGCTAAAAAACAGGAAGTTAATACTGAGAAACGTACATTTATGCAATTGGCAGATGCTTAAATGTATCAATCTGTCTCTGTCTCTCAAGATTCAAATAGCTTTATGGTATGGTAAAAAAACCACATACATCTTTACATTACCTATCTCTGTCTCCCTGCCTCTGCCTCTCTCTATCTATAGATGTTGAGGAACAGTATATACTGATTTTGTCAAAGTAAATACTGCAGAGCAGTTGAATCATAACCACAGCAAAATGTGAAAGAGACGGTGCCAGTCAGAACGGAAATAAAATGATTATTTGTAAATAGGTTAAACCGCAGCACTGCTCTGGAGACAGTAATACTTGTTCTTGCTTTTACCATTATTATACACAAATATTCTAAACTACAGGATCCATGTGATCTATTACTGTACCTGACAGAATGAGCTACAATCTGCACCGTTTAATGCAGACAGTCAAAACTGTGGTTTTCAAGATGAACAGTCTTTGTCTAATGAGAATAACAGCACAGACCGTCTTATAGAGGAAAGACAGAATAATTCCCAGAACTGAGAACAGAACTGCAATGCACGGGAAAAATGTAAAGACTTCAGAGATATTAAGAAGTTAGAAAAACTGTAAAATAACAAAACATACTGTTCCAGTGAAGTATGACATCAGACAGGAATAAAGCCAGTGTTTTAGGTACAGTAGCACTGAGGAAAGATGGTAAACGCTGATTTAGGACCTGCGTATGTTCTCTGTGTTCTGCAATACAGACATGGAGTCAAACTTCATGAGGTGTCAGATCACAGAAGATCTTCAGCTGATGAGTGCAGGTAAGGTTCTGACAGACTGATCTCTCGCATCAGACATCATCTCCTGTTCACACACTCTACAGAATCTTTCATCTGCAAACGTTCCTTTATCAGCCTCATCACCTGCCCAAACTTGCTGTGCCACTCCGAGACGTTTAGTGAAGTTTGAACAGCGTGTTACGTAGTAAAAAACTGATCACTGTTTAAAACAACACAGAATTGTTGATATCTCTGCACATGTGAAATTCAGATACATGTTTGAAAAGTAGAGAAAGTGAAAAGTGGGAAATGACTAACTAAATAACAGTTAAGGTAACAGAACGTTGCTAAGTGGTTGTTAGTGTGTTTCTGAGCTGGTTGCTGCTTACTGAGTTGTTGAAGTCTGAGTCTAGTTGTAGAACAGAGTGAGAACCGGTTCTGATTCTCAGATGAATCAGTGTAAAGAACCACTACACTTAGAACGCATGATTTGAGGTATAATGCGTGGCCACAGCACAAACAACGTGGGACTGTTTGTTTAATACCTGAAAATCTGAAACCCAAACCTTCAGAGAAAGCAACAATAACAGAGATGCTTACCTTAGCAAGCAGAGAGGAGAAATTGAGGACAAAACAGCACCGATTTTTCAAAGAGTCTTATGTTGAAACCTAAGGGTAAAGTGGAGGTGGCAGATTTCTCAATGTTGTGAGAACTGTCTCTCTCTCTCTTGCTCACACACACACACACACGTTAAGTCCTTTTCTGCTCACAAAGTATTAAGAAGAAACAGCCCCTTGAGGCCGTATAGATTCCACAAGAAAAATGACAAACACTTGTTTATAAACTTGGTTGCAGTCAGGAAAATGTAGAACAAGTGTTTGCAGGGAAATGATGAGATTCAGAATGAGTTTATGGGTCACCAAACACATTATTTCTGCTTAAGGCTGATTTAAAGTGAAGCTGTAGTGATTTGAACTTGGAACCTAAATTGAAAACTTCTCCGTTCCTCAGCTTACATGAAAGTGATATTTTAGCTTTTGATTTCTGCCAGAAGTATTTTTAAACCCAGAGCAAGTGCCAAAAACTGCTAAATCTACTTTGGATACCGTCACGGGGAAACTTCTGAAATCTTGCGTCTTCAACGAATGAGAACTAAACGAGATGAGATAAACACACGACAATGTGGAGTCATTTTTTACTTTTAATAAATAAACTATTTTAAAGTTAGGCTTTCCATTAATAATTTAAGCCATGTTTTTTAGGCTTTGGGGTAGTCAACTATAATAGAGAAAACTAACCAATACACCAATAAACACCTGCAGTGTTCATTCACAGTTTATATTTCTACCTGATGACCAAGTTCAGTCCTCTTCATACAGCTACACACTCCATCCCGTTTAAAAACTATAATCACTCATTCATATATCATCTATCAACAATCAATATAATCAATAATCAACATTTCCAGCTTCATCATTTTTGGAGCAAATGTGGTGGATATTAAATGATGAATGATATCAGGAAAGAAAGGTAAAAGGTATTTATCCCGAAACGACAGAGAGAAATTAAATCACCCTTGTTAGCAGTGCGGTTGCGACTCCGTGAACGTACGTGCAGTCTGTGCCTGGCCGGACCCAACAGTCTGTAGTAATACCACTTCCTGCCCAGAACTCTTCTAACTGTTCCTGACATGGTGTCCAGGTTTCTCTCTCCGTCCACGATCCACTTCCTGTGTCACAGCCGTCAGAACTACTGAATTCAGAAACCTGTGCAGTTAAATCTCCTGCTCAGCTGAATCACCGACAGAAAGCCGAGATGTTTTACCTGATCGCTGAGCTGATTCTACAAGTCAGGACTGCTCCTGAAATCATGAGGCAGAACGTTTTATGACGGGGGAAAGAAAACGGGGAAAGTTTTGACTCCTCCCCACAAATAACTGTTGTGATTTGGGCATGACACAACTATGAGGTCGTGAGCACTACTTAAACACAAGCATTTTTTTCCTTGTTGTAAAGCCAACAAGTATTTAAAGTCACATGGTTCTGAAACATTCTTGATACTGGCTGACCTCAGTGAGGAATGGACAGGAGGTTTTCCCCACCGACAGCAGCACATCTAATACACTGTCATGTTTACTGTGCTCTGACAAGCATTTGACCCCTGTGACCTCCACAGCCACACTAGCCAGTGTATGAGATTTACGATCATCACGCCTCCCTGATGAAATTGTCAGAGCTGAGAACCAATATCAACAACCTTCCAGGCAGAGATGAAAACCGTTTCTGAAAGATCTATGTGCACCCATGACAATAAATATAACTAGTTAATCAAAACACAGGAATATTATGTGCCTGAGGCGCTGACTAGTCCCCAGCGTTTGTGTGGATTTAAAAGATATCAAGATCTAGTTATACTGCAATATATGTGTGTACAGAAATGTATAAAAATGGTTTTATGAACAACTTACTCAAAAATTCACCCTGCTTTCTTTTGGTTTAACAAGATAAGATGGGAAATGTAACTCAAGTGCTGAGAACTACAATACTTTGGTATTTTTGCGCTGTATGCTTTCATTGGATGAGAAAGGTTAGTATCATAACATTCAGCCATGCACACGCATCTGAAACAAGAACGTGAGTAAATGAATTTTCACTTTTAGGTAAAATAATCCTTTAAAACTTAAATGTCTCAAAGCAAAACATGCTTTTTTTATAATTACTCAAATGTCAAACTGAAAACTTTATTATTGTGCTGCTACACTGAAGTCAGAGACTGTCAGCGCTTCTCCAAACTTACAGACACACTTAAGAGCTAGAAAGTTAACAGATCAGAAGGAATAATTAATCAGCGGAAGTTCTGCAGACAGTAAAATCTGCGTCTGATACCCAGCGAGTGGCAGGAACTGATGGATGGGGGGTAAGCTGACGTGATGACAGAATATTTCTCCAGTGAGGGGAACGAGAGCCTGTCTGTGACCTGCTGGGTCTTTGCGGGGGGGTTACCGAGTAATAGATGATGCCAGGAGACGTTCATTCTCTCCTGATGTTCAGACACTCGACCCCAGTGTGAACTTTCTCATCGTGAGAGGAATAGATGAGAGGCTGCTTAAATCTGTCAGCTCGACTGCTCTCTGTGCTGGTATAAATGTGGGTAATAAAGTGTCTGATATTACTAACCATAATGCAGTTCTTCTGACATGCCACCTGAGCCTCCGAGCGCAGCTGAAGGAGACGATTGAGCTTATAAAACCAAGCGGCGTTTGAGTGATATATGCCTCTGATGCAGCCTAATTTGCATAAAAAAGCATAAATTACACAAACAAACTACTTTTCATTATAATAATGCACTCGATGAATAATGAACCAGAGGACAAAGGGATTTTAAAAGATAATAAAGTTACTTTTGATTGAATTAACTTGAAAGATCAGTGACAGATGAGAATGTGGAAGACCTCAAGAACATAACGTGCTTTTCATCTCCAGACTTTAACCCAACGCTGCCGGATCTTACTAGAAAAACAGAGACGGGGAGGGGCTGGGAAAGCAAATACACCACAGGAGAAATACACTACAGTGCTAAAGACCAGACACTGATGGAATCTGCAGAGAATGTATGCAAGGATATGTGACAACTGCCCAAAGTCACTTATAACAGGTTGACATGGTAACACTGCATTAACCTACTAACACATAATCTCCAGGTGGAGTGCTAGTAACAGTACTAAACGGATTAGGTGACTCTGGAGACAGAGTTCTAAGTCTTGTCAGATTACCTGTTTTCAACATTTTAATGGAACAAACCTCACGAGATTCTGAGAAAAGTCCTTCAATCACACAGTGTCCAGAAAGTATCGAGCTGTTTTATCAGATCAGACTGCATGGGTCTGAATGACCAGCGTGCACCAGGTAAATACAATCAGCACTTCAGAGATAAGACATTTGAAGGGGAAATATGTTTACATGCAGTGCCCCCCTCTGGAATAAAATGGTACTGTTACTGTTTGGTAAAAATAAAGGAAGTGTTGATAAAATAACCTTCCATTCTCTGCAGCACTTACAATAATAATAACATAGTGCATGTTTAATAATAAATTATTAATACATCATTTTATGAACACTCACATGAGATGAAGACCACTCCTAAAAGTGGCAAAGCTATAATCTAGCTAAAGCAGGCTGCCCTCTCATAGGGGCCGCACTGTTCAGATCCAATAACCAAATTACCAAACATCACCTGAAACCAGAGGAAAAAATGCAGAGAAATTTCTGCAAACTGGTGTCATATAAAATCCAAGACCACTGGGACAATAAAGAGAAGAGACAGCAAAACATAAACAATAAGTGGATTTTAATGCAGGCTGCAGCATGCAGTGAAGATGCTGTTGAGCGCATTGAATGCAGTTAAAAAGAAAGCGTCAGCAATCTTCAGTATGCAGGAATCACAGACAAACAATCCTTGAATGAAATCACAAAGGGTTGTAAATCTGGGATGCCTGCAGAGGGCTTTACATGAGCTGTCGTTTAGGGTTTTCAATTCCAAGTTTCTGATAAGATGGACTGCAAGACAACAGCCAAAATCATCAGCTAATGAACAAACATAATGACATTCTTCTGTGATGATGTCACAATGACAATTACTGGAGCAGTGAAAATTGGGTGCACAAATGCATTAGTTGCGATGAGGAATATGCGCCAGAGAAACTGTGTTCAGATCGAGACCATTTATGGACCTGAATGAGACTTAAAATGAGGCTAAATCATTGTGCAATTATAACAATAACACCAAGTTTGGTACAAGATGTTTTAAAACATTATTGCATTATTTTAATTGCAAAATAGCTCTGATGTTATTTCAAGTTTACTGTGTTAGCTGTGAGAAGACTGCTAATGCAACACTGTCCAACAGCCACACGAGGATAAAGATGAAAAGCTCTACCAATGTTAGCGCTTTTAAAAGGTATAAACATCTTACGTTCTAAGCATCTAACAAACTTGCCTGGTAATCTCTGAGCCGAGACTTCAGTCACTGAGCTACATAAGGTCCTCTGGTTTACTGATGCTCTTGGCTATTTGACGCTTGTAAGTGCAGAGCCCCTCTTTAAACATGTGGACGACCCCTGAGGGGCGAGGGGCCCTCCGTCACCAGACACCACTAAAACACGCTCCCTAAATCTCAGTCAGTCACGGTGCATTTCCTGCGGCAACAACGAACAAGACAGTGACTCTCTTCCCAGACTGAGAGCAGAAGTTTGAACCGGTCCCAGCATACAGAGAACACAAAGAGTCTTGGATGCTTTTTGTTCTCTGTATTTATGTGGACCACAATCAAATATCTGCTGCTCTTTTGGCTACCTCGAGAAACTGCAAAATTCCTGGGAATAAAAGGCGGTTTTAGCAGCAGGACATTTGAAAAACCTCAACTTTTTATCAGTTTTTCCAAATTTAGAGACTGTTAGAAGAATAGCTTACTTAGAAATTCATCTGTGAACTGTTTCTTTAAGAAACAGGCAAACAGCTGGTTTGTTTCCAATGCACAACTTCAAGTACATTAAACAGATCAAAGGAAATTTGGCCCTGGATTTTAAAATGCATTAAGGCTAAATCTAATCCCACGTTAAATACAATCACAGCCACAACTGCTCTCCTCAAGCTAACTCCATTCTTGCAATTATCTGAATTATAGGGAGAAGAACAACAGAGCTAAACTAATTACTGCGGAGAAAAAAACACCAGCATGTTGTTTAGATTTGTTTGCCCTTGTTGAGAATGAAGTATTTTACCTTCGGGTTTAAGTCCAGCCACAATCTTCTGATTTGCCAGGATCTCCAAAACACTCGTAGCACATTTTTGGTTTGACCCAATTTTATTCCAAATTCCTAATCTGAATAAGCAGAGTTTACAGAGATACATGTTCAAGGGGCTTTATTAAAAAGCAAGACAGATGTTTTTATCTTCAGTAATAAAAATCAAGATTTCTGAACAGGCACTGCTGTGTTGTAACTACACTCTCTTTGCCTCAAATATAAAAAATGTAAAAGAATGCATTTCAACGCAATTCAATGTCAATAATTAACATTATTGTTAATGCATTCTGTTTCTTTTTAAAGAAACACATTACTTTTTGCAGGTTCAACACATTGACGTGCATACAGTAGATGTTCATGTTTACATGTGTACATGTTATTTTAAAGCTGCAAACCAAAACTTATTGTGGTTAAAAATGAACAAAAATCAGTTATTGAGCAAGTACATGACAGATAACTGTTTAACATGATCTCTTTATCTTACCCTGATTCACAACTGTAACTTCGGGCTGTCGGGTCTAATTTTAAGAGAAATTACAACAAAAAATACACACCAGTTACAAAGAAGCTTTGTTTTCAGAGGTCACAGCAAAATGAATAAACAGCTGTATCAGTATAACCACAACGTTAAATGAACAACAGATATATATATGAAGGAAATGTCAAATACAGTTTAAGAACGCAGGCTGATTTTAGCTCATGAAAGCCCAGACACAACTGTCAGCTCTGTACTTGGACTCTGAGTGAAGTGTACTAAATTTAGTCCTGTCTGAGCAGAATTTACTCCTCAGGAATCTCAACACTGTCTGGTAAGATATCATCTGTCCTTCAGTCTAATCTAAAACCGCAGGACCTATCAACACGCTGGAGGCTACGCACACACACACCCATATGAGCAGACTTATTACATTTAGATCAGGTGTAAGGTTACTTCAAACAGGAAATACATCAAAGCAGGACATAAGTGGTCCGGTTCTGTCTCCAGGGGTCTTTTCCCTGCGGCCAATGCAGCAGGTTATGGAGAACATGAGCACTCAGATACCTACGTTATGATCTGTAAATGGGCCGTGAGAGTAATCTCCCCTATTTATAACCACTTAATAGTGAACAAAGCTGCATGCATCAGACCAAGATGGAGAGCAAAAGCAATTCCACTTCAACCGTCACAATATTTACAAATCTGTGCTGAGCTGCAGAAATGCCTCGAACCCGCTGCTCAGTTAATTTTAATTGGTCTTTGGCATTTTCTCTTTGGTATGTTAATGAACACGTAGCACAATGGGCTCTACGGCATCAAAGAAGCATACATAAAAAATGCTGAACAACACCTGCTTGTTCCAACAGCTTTGCCAGGCTCTGCATTAAACACATGCAGCAAGCAAAGATGCCATTTCACTGCATTGACCAGGGCGAGTCACAGTTCAAAAATGCAGATACGTTGTTGCATCCCAAAAAGCAGATTTATCAATTTAGACAATATCACCGCTTGCATGGCAACACAAGAACAGTGTTAAATTCTAGGTAAGTAAATGATGCAATGTCAGAGAAGCAATGACAAAAATACAACTTCTAATTTTCAATTACACAAGAACAGGCCCTATATTGACATGCACATCATAACACTCGTTATATAAACGACAAGAATAGCAGCATGTTAAGCTGGATCCACACAACTGTCTCTCAGAATGCACAAGGCCAGCGCCGGCCTATATTTAACACAAGACAAGTTGTGTCTGTGATTTTAGAGCGTCTTTTGCTCGGCTGTTGTCGCAGGTTGCCAGGAGACGAGATCAATAGAGATTCTATTGCTTCAGCCATTTCTGAAGCAGCAAAGCTTCAAGAGTACAAAGACTCAGAATACTTTCTAAGATAACGAACAGAGAGAGAGAGAGAGAGAGAGAGAGACAAAGGGAATTAAGGGGGAAGTTGTTAGTGGAACATTTTGAAAACCTTTTAAGAACATTCAAAATACCATTTTTAACCTTTTTATTACTTAATGGAAACAATAGGGAAACGTTTTTACAACCTAAAATTGTTGGCTGGGTTTAGTCGATCCTAAAATGGCAAAGCCGTCATCATAAAAAGTTAATTGCTGACACAACTAACATACACCCAGAGTTCTGCGGGCCAGAGGACAATCCCACATGAATTTATGGGCTGTTTAATAGTTTTTTGGAATGTGACTTTGTAAGATGGATTCAAACTATGTGGCACAATCACACTTGTAATAAGTGTAAATAAGTGTTTTTTACCATACATACCCCATTTGCAAGCCTTACCAACACCAAACCACTGTCTTTCTTTTAATCTCAAATTTTACAGAGTAACATTTAGGGTTCCTGTCCGAACATGAATCATACAACATGCAGTTAAAACAGGGCCCCGCATTTCGCTGGAGCCCAAAACAGCTCCTTCCCACCTTGGCTGCCCCCCAGGGATCTCTCAGAAATAGGTCAGTTTCTCATTCAGGTCACCCCCATCATGAGAAAAGAATAATGAGGAACAGAGAGAGCGGGACACACACTGAAGGACTGAGATCTGACTGCGGTAGCAACACAACCTGTCTGTTACATCCATCTGAAGGCTGCTGGCCTCCACATGGTTACTGAGATTACCACAGGAATTCTAATGGCTTCAGGCACTTTTGAAAAGAAAGTGGCATGAAAAATAGAAAACAAGAGAGGGACAGTGGTTAATTTTTTTCCCATCGCAAGCGGTTAAGGGGCCTAGTTACGGTTCTCTCTCTCTTTCATTTTGCACCACCATCTTTTGGCAGAACGAATCCCCTTTCGGGAGTCAAATTCCACAGGAATGTCAGCCAATCAGAACGCAAGCTCCGGGGAGTGTGTTGTGGGAAGGCCTGGCAGATCCGAATCTTTAATCTCTCTGTGACGTGAAAAAACACAATATGCAGCTCTTCAATATGT
>JAZGTK010021640.1:0-10539 GCA_036877625.1 Ambastaia sidthimunki
TTTCATCATCTGTTTGAGATTTCTAATGACATCAGAATATGATATTAACATGCAGTTTCTCTCTGTAGTGTCCACACACGTCTCGTCCAGCACTTATAACGTAATGAAACGAATAGTAGCAGAAAACGGACTGTCTGGACTCTTCGCAGGTAAATTTATTGTTTATTGTTACTTTTTTTTGGCACCACTATTTCATAAAGATTCTCTACACATTGCAATAACTGTATTACAAGAAACAATATTTTTGTATTTAATATATCTGCGCTGTTTGGAGATTGATGTGTGTGTGTGTGTGTGTGTAACTATACCAATAACTATAATAATTAATACTAAAAATTGCCACTAGATCTCTTAGTGGTACAGCAATGATTTCTCTCTCTCTCTCTCTCTCTCTCTCTCTCTCTCTCTGTCTCTCTCTGTCTCTCTCTCTCTCTCTCTCTCAGGGTTTATGCCCAGGCTGATTAAAGTGGCACCGGCGTGCGCTATAATGATAAGCACGTATGAGTTTGGAAAAGCTTTGTTCCGTGAGCGCAATCAGGAGAAAGAGATGGTGACTGGACTGCAGCCCAGCGCCTGACGCATCACACACACCTCAAATACATGAGCTGTGCTCTGAATGCTTGATCAGGTTAAATGCAGCCCCACACATTTTTCCCATCATGCATCAGTTCTGTCATAAGCAGCCATTGGTCAGAACTGCCTTTCTCACACTTTAAGGACACTTTAATTACCTAAATTATGCATCTTCCCTTTATGATGGTTCTTTAAATCAGACATTTGATGACATTTTTATTTATTAATGAATAGAGATGCAAAAATATAAATCATACATAGAGTTTAACACATGCAAGTTTTATTTCTGTAAGACTGAGATGTCAGTCACGTTAATAATTGTGATTGAATTTTCTCTTTGTTCAATGTTGTGGAACAGTTTCTGAATGTTGTTGAATTGTTTAATTGCTCTTCTGTTTGGGTATCATTATTTCTGTTTCTTTTTATTCTTTTTATTTTTCTATTTCTTTTTAATGAATGAAGACAGTGTGTGTAAATTGTGCCAAAAAAACTAAAACCAGGCTACCCTGTTACCGGCCCCAGTAACTGTTTAAATGTTTGTTTTATGTATTTTCCCCAACTACAGCCTTCAAAGTACATGAAGATATTTAAAATAAAGGCTTTTTTTAAAAACTGCACATTAAAATATTGTCCTCATTTTTTAAATTCAAAATATTTCATGTAGTCTTTCAATTTACAATCATGAAATATCTTTGGCTATGCTCGGGTTTTGAGCTGGAAAAGTTTAATGGTGAGGACCTTGTTTTAAAGAATGAGACCAAATTAACATTCAGTCAGAATACAACTGACATTATGAAGATTCTTGTTCGATTTAGAAGTTAGAAGAAATATTTTGATTTCATATATTTAGTTGATTATAGCTATTAATCTACAAGTGTATCAAAAGAGATTTTGAAACATTGGAAGGTCATGAGATCAGACTCATTATACAGCGACTATAGCGTATAGAGTAAAACTGCGTATAATTACGAAGCTGTCCTGATAATTATATTGGTTTTATTGGTTTCATTATTTATTGGTAAACTAATCATTGAGAAGTTAGTTAGATTAGTGATGGATGTAGTGCAGGTATATATGCCACAGACAGCAGGTGGCGCCAACGTTTTTTTAAAGTTTTTGAACAACTTTGAACAAATAAATAATAATAATAATGATTATAATGATAATAATAATTATGCATATTGCATATTGCATTTCTGTTTACAAAATACAATAAACTTGTTTACAGCAAACACAGTATGCATTAAGCAATATGTTAATATTCTCTATACAGAAATAGGTCTATGTAAATATTATTAAAATGCAATTCATAACCAACATTCATAACATAACATAATTCGCTAGAATTCCTCCAGAATCAGGATATTACATTGTTGTAGGTCGAGAGCCACCTGTGATATTACAAGTGACAGTCACACCCACCCATTATCACATTCTGCCCACCACTCTCCTTGTTTAACCTGAAAGGCCATCCCATAATACACGGCAATGAACTCAGTGAAAGCAAATATCCAGGAAGACAGACAGTGCTGGAGAATTATTGATATATAGTTATAATTATGTGAATACAGGAAAATATTTATTAAAAATGTTCAATTCAATTAAAAATGGGCTGTTATACACATACGTGTTCTAAATGATGTTCTAATCAAAGAATTAATGAATCTGAAACACTTAAGAGGTTCCCAAGATAGCAAACAGAAACATCTGCACACTCTAAACGTACATGAAGATAAAATCATAGCTCATTTGGTGCCATCAACAGGAAGGATGTAGTGTGCGCTCAGTAAGACAGAAGTGAGTGTTTTTGTGGTTTCCTTTTGCTCTCAAGAGGCCGATCAGAGGAAGTGGCGTTCAGAGCTGGTTCTGTCTTTAAACCTGTCTGAGGATGTTGAGGATACTGATCTTTACGCTCTTGTTTCTGGGATTGGTGGATTCGTATGAGGTCTCGCCGCGCCCCCGCATGTCATTCCCTCGAGGTGAGTGTCGTCCATGTTTGCTGTCAAGTGCAGCTTCCACACAACAGACCAGAACATAGTTACTAATGTACATATTGATTTATATTTATTTATGTTTTCAAATAATTAATCAAACATCAACAAATGTGCGAGTGACAATTTGTGCAGTATCTAGATTTTAAATTTGAAAGTTGCCCATGCAGTAATAAATCTGTCTTACTATTTAAAGTGATATTAAAGTGATCTGAGAATAACGTCTGAATGAGATTTTGTGCCACTCACAGAAACAACCTCATTTACTCTAGAGTAATTTGTAGGTTCTGTTTGGTAACACACATCACTGTCATGAGGACTTGTGTTGATGTTAAAGCATTGATGCTAGAACTCATTATTAACAAATAATCTTCATTATGAACTGCTCGAACCCGCTACCCTGTCTGATTCTCTATATCAATGACATACTTACATTCTCTGAAACTATAACCATCAGCTACTGTAACAAGTAACATTCCCAGAACATTGGCTGTTGTTCTCTAAAAGTTCTCTCAAAGTTATGAAGAAATGTTCTTGCAGTAACAGTAGTAGAACTTTTGTACTTTTATATATATCATGTATATCAAAAATGTTATTCTTAAGTCGTGAGTTGGTGAGATGGTTTGAAATGTTAAAAAATTAGAGAATGTTTAAATAACGTTCTTATAACCAAACAATATCATTAATACATTGTCTAAAACACTGGATGTTTTGAACATTCTAACATATTTGCCACTTAATAGAAATGTAGGGAAACGTTCTTACAAGCTAAAATTGTTAGATGGGACGTTGTAGAAACAGACAATGTAAAAGTTATTTTTTTAATTTGCTCTAAGAAAATTAACCTAAAGCCATTATAGCACAAAAAATGTTCGGCCTGGTCTCAACACTAAAATGCATCTTAAACGATTTGTTCGTGATGATTGTGGTGAAAATTAATGACAAAATGATTTGCAGGGTTAATTACCAACACAATAATATTGTTAACAACACGTTGTTTAGGAAACTAACTGCGACCGCACAAACAAATTGTGAAAAAAAAGTGTGGTTTCAGTATTGCAAAATTTCAGCGGTCTCACTCATTTCCTCAGAGCGAAAAGAGGAAAAGAGTTTGTTGTTGAGCCATTTTTAAAGGTCAAAGACAAATTAGAACATACAAGATGAGCCAGAACTCAAATCTTTGTGTTCATGAGAACGTGTGACAGTGTTTACAACAAAAGTTTTTATTTAATGATGATTTCTTTACACCTTAAATACATGTACCTGAACTCTTAGCCAAACCCTTCTGAACTTTTTAATAAATAGAATCATTTTTTAATCATAAATATTTCTTGAGGTTTAACCCATCAGATAGACTTTGCAGTGCAGTATCACATTATAATGACTTTGGCTGCACAAAAAAAAAACAAAAATAGAAAATATGGACAAAATCTCTCTGACAGGAAGTGCAGCTCGTGGTCTGAACATCTTCACCAGCTTAGATGTGAGGAACTATAGCATCCTGCTGCTCAGCTCTGATGCTAACACACTGTTTGTTGGAGCTCGAGATGCTGTGATCTCATTGGACGTCAGCCAGCCTGACAACTTGACGCTCAGAGACAAGGTGAGCAAGCTTTGAGTTCTGATGTGGATCAGAAGCGTCAGGTGTAAACATTTGCACACTTATTGCTATATTTCACAAATTTGGTTTTTCAGGTCATGACACCTGAGGAACATAAATGTTCATAAAGGAACGTTTTTAAAGTTTATGTAGTCAGGAAGTGCTTTTATGGTTGTGGATTTAAAAGTGATGTTACTTTAAAATAGCATTTTTTAACAGTTGAAATGGACGGCATCTAAAGAGAATCAGAAAAAATGCAAATCGGCCCAAAAGACGGTATGTGTTCTCAACACCAGAACATGTTCCAGAACTGAATCATTTTATGTTCATATCATTTTTAAGCTTCATGTTTCTCATGAACTCTACAGGACTGTGGAAACTTCATCCGTGTTGTGCAGTTTTTTAACTCTACACATCTCTATGTGTGTGGGACAAATGCGTACAGACCACTGGGCATCATAATTGTAAGTAAATCTAAACTTCATATTGATAAAAAAAGAGCACATAAATAAAAACTAAAAAAAATTAAAAATAAAAACATAAACACTGCAAGAGTCAATAAAAAATAAGAATATATATGCATTAAATGGATCTGGTTTATGCACATTAGTAAGAAATGTATTAAAACTACAGTTGATTGTATTGTTGTTTATTTATATCAAACCTCTGGTTAGTTAAGGTCACATATCTAGCAAACTTCCTATCACTGTTTTAGCCAGCAGATTCTCTGCTAGTCAACACTAGTCAGGACACAAAGGATGCCAGAAACTGCTGTCCCTTCAGCTCCACCCAGAGAAACACAGCCATCATTGTTGGTGAGAAAGACCTCACAGATTTACACTCGTGCATTTGGAACACACCCCAAAGCAACATATAAGTGCATATAAGATACATTTATACATACATTCATTTTGTGTGACTCAAACCCATGACCTTGTCGTGACTAGCACAATGCTCTACCCAGCTATCATTTTTAAGTTCTAAGAATGTTCCCTTAAGTTTCCATTAAGTTACAAAAACATTAAAAAATATGATTTCTAATGTTCCAGGAATGTTCAAAGTGTCCAGTTTTGGGCTGTTTTAGCGTTATTGCTTGGTTTTAGGAATGTTATTCAAAGTTTTTCATTTTGTAACGTTTTTAAAATGTTACACTAACAACTTAGGAATAATGTTTTTGATGTGATATGTAACATTAAAAACCTTCTACTAACATGAACGTTTTTGATAACTTTTAGAGAAGATTAGCCAATGTTCTGAGGACATTCTCTTATAGGTGCATGTCTCTGATCTCTGTTTCAGATGAGGAGCTGTACGCAGCCACTAATGTCGGCTACTTCAATAAAGACAGCGTCATTTCTCGCTGTCTCAGCAGAGGAACACGGAACAGCTTGAGTCTTGACATCGAACCAAAATTATTAAATGGTTTGTATTTGTTTTGTTTACAATTTTGTTGTTAAATCATCCCATGATTTTCAAACCCAAACTAACAATTTTAGGCTTAAGAACATTTCCTTAATGTTTCCATTCATAACAAAAATGTTAACAAAAACATTTTAAAATGTTATTTTGAAAATTCGAGAACCTATCAAAGCGTTATTGCTTGGCTTTGCTTAAGAATGTTCTGTAACTTTTTTAAATGTTCCACTTACATCTTTAGAATATTGTTTTTGAGGGTGAGTAAATTATTGGAGAATGTTCTGTGAACTGTTTCTTATTATCAGTTTTGGAGTGAAATGTTTTGTGTTTCTATCAGGTCCTGTATTCATCAGTTCTGCACACATTTCCAGGGAAGGAAAGGTCCTAGTGTTCTTCAGAGAGGCTGGAGATTTGATCGAGGACTCATTTTTGAACTCCTTCACTGTGTCTCGTGTGGCACAAGTCTGTACAGTGAGTCAACATTTTTCATCTTAATTCTGACTCAAAATGGTAGATTTCCGATCACTAAACGCACCCCAACCAGAATTATTACAATCTTCTGAAAACTTCTGTTCAAACCAGGATGATAACGGAGGAAACCGGGTTCTGCAGAAGCGCTGGACGTCTTTTGCTAAATCCCAGCTGGTTTGCCAACAAGAAAACGAACTTCAGTTTAATATTCTGCAGGATATTTTTACCTTATCAGACAGTGACTCTCCTGACATTCTGTTCTATGGCGTTTTTACCCGTCAATGGTTTGAATCAAAGCTTTTATCATGACACATATATTTACTGCTTTGAAAGCTCATGTTTCGTGACAGACTCTCATCTTCCTCTTCAGGTCTCTTTCCTCTGGTCTGTCAGCTGTCTGTGCTTTCAGTCTAACAGATATTAAATCAGCCTTTTCAGGCGATTACAAAACATTCCATCAAAACTACTGGTCACGCCAGCCAAACTCAGATGGCAAATTAGGAAAGGTAACGAGTTTAAAATACAGAAGATATCAACCTACAAATATCTCACAGTATACTTGTTTTTTCACAATAAGCCAACGTTTTTATAACATTTCCCTAACATCTACATTAAGTAACACAAACATAAAAATTATATTTTAAATGTTCTAGCAACATTTGACACTGTTAATGTTATTGCTTGTTTAAAAGAACATTATTCAGACATTTTTTTAAAACCGTAACTTTTTAAAACTTTCCACTAACAACTTAAGGATAACAATTTTAATATATAATGTTAGAAAAACGTTCTACTAACTGCAAGAATGTTTTTGGATAACTCTGAGAGAACATTGAGAAAATATTAGCCAACGTTCTAAGAACATTTCCTGTGAGGTGGGTACACGCAGCAGTTTTGACCATATCTCCTTTTCCTCAGTGTGGATTATTTAATGACAGTGACAGTGTGTTAAACACGGTTAAAAAGACCTTCCTCACTCAACAAGCTGTGCGTCCTGTGGGGAATAAACTGCTCCTGTCATCCACTGAGCATGTTTACAGCCGTGTAGCTGTTCAGAGAACTGCGGCTGCAAATGGACAGAACTACACCATACTGTACCTGCTCACCGGTAAAGAACTGATTTGATCTCAACTGAACCTTTTGTGTATCTGTTATATCTTGATAATTCATAACCAGACTCCATGTTTTCCTCAGAGTCTGGCTTTCTTCATAAAGTCGTCCTGCTGTCTAAAAGTCCTCATATCATCGAGGAGATCCAGGTTTTTAAACAACCACAAACTGTGAAGAACCTCCTTCTCTCCACCAGCAAGGTTTTCAAGTCAATTTCTCTCTATGTATTTGATTTTGTTTACCTGTCCTGAATCAAAAGTTTTGAATGTTCTTAAAACTTTCAAAATAACGTTTTTAACGTTATGAAAATGTTATGGAAACATTCCTACAACCTTAAATTGTTAGCCGGGTGTGAGGTGATTTTATTGAAAGCGTCAGGTTTGAGTCATTCTCTGTGAATTTCTGCAGGCGGTGCTGTTCATCGGCTCTTCTGAGGGCGTCTTCAGAGTCCCTGTGTCCAGCTGCTCGCTCTATCCAAACTGTGCTGAGTGTGTTCTGGCCCGTGACCCGTTTTGTGGCTGGGACTCAGAGTCCAAAGTGTGTACGGCTGTATCCAGTATAAAGTCTGAACTGTGAGTTCTCTGATTTAACCCTATTAAAACTACATCTGATCTAATGAGTTTGGATGTAGAAACTGAGGCCTATTTTTGTGCCTCACACAGACGACAGGACGTGGAAAATGGAAACGTTGAAGAACAGTGTGAAGAGTTTAAAAATCCTGCTTCAGTTCCTTCTCCAGGTGAACATATTTGAA
The DNA here is from genome assembly GCA_036877625.1 of Ambastaia sidthimunki. NCBI lineage: Eukaryota > Metazoa > Chordata > Actinopteri > Cypriniformes > Botiidae > Ambastaia > Ambastaia sidthimunki. The sequence goes on from JAZGTK010021640.1 coordinate 7,916, forward strand.
TATATTTCACCAAACTAAAGCTGCAATCTGTAACGTTTGACTTTCTACCGCCATCTCTGTTTGAAACATAAAACTGCAGGTTAGTCGCAGTTATTTTCTTAATGTGGATGAAGTTTAAATTCTAAACAGTTGTTGTAAAACAAGCTACAAAGGCTGCATCATCTCAGCCCTCACGCACGCAGTTCAGTAGCCGGATCTTCTGTTTACAGTTGTGGGGAAACCACAAGTCAAACTGACATTTCCTGTGAAATGAGACCCGACACCTCAAATTCAAAATCATTATTAGAAACTTCCTGTTGTGAATTGTTAATTACGGTAAAGACAGTTTTGAAAACTGATATTTGCTCAATAACTGATCTGTTTATACTTGTCTAACAAAAAAAGTTACAGATTGCAGCTTTTAAGACTTTTAAGACTTCAGCCCTAAAAAACACAATTTATAAAGTTGTTGATGTTCCAGGTTGTCCATGATTATAGGAAGCCTTAATCTTATAGAATAATATAGAAGTCTAAAATTTGTCATAATCTGTTCAAATGTCCATGTTTAACTCATTTACATGTATGCATTTGTCTGATACATTTATGATAACCATATATAAATACATTTGCTTTTATTCAAATCGATTTACAGTGCATTTAAGCTTTAAACTTTATCAGTGCATGTGTTCCCAGAGAATCGAACCCACAACGTTTGCGTTGCTATAGCAATGTTCTACCAGCTGAGCTACAGGAACACTATGTGACGTTTAACACGATCAGTATTAAACTTCATGTATGTGTCTTTCTCCAGTGACACGCAAAGCACAGCTGAACGAGTTTGTGGTTTTACCGTGCAAGACTAGATCCAGACTTGCCAAAATGACTTGGAGGTTTTCAAACGACAGCGTTGTGTCTCAGTTTCCGTTTGTGCTGCGGCCCGACGGCAGCTTGACCTTTCGTGTCACACGGGACACTGAGAACATCTACAGCTGTGTCTCAGAGGAGCTGAGCTTCAGGCAAACCATCTCTGTCGTCTCTGTTGTGCTTACTGCTACCCCTCGTTCATTCTCTCGCTCGTCCCACCAGCATCCCGACAGTGAAGAACAAGATGATCTCATGAACGCTGAAAATGGTGTTTGCGTCTCACACAAGAGTTACTACACAGAGATGGTTGTTTTTTGCTTGTTGTTTCTTATCTGCATCTGTGTGTTTGCTTTTATCATGTTCCGGAGGCACAGCATGAGGTGTAACAGAAACAGCCCCCAAAACCCCCCTAAAGACCCTGAGACTAACAGTATCTGGCAAGCAGAACTAGAGGAAAAGCAAAACCCCAAAAGCTGATATTAAACCAGCAGTAGATTTGCTGGGTGTCATAAAAATAATGATTTTAAAGTTGTGATTTTTGGGATATGAGATGAGACCCATAACTTTACCTGCTATTACAAAAAGCATAATTTCCACTTTGAAGTGATTTGAAGATGTACTTTTTTGGTTTTATTTATAATCATGTAAGTTTATTTATAATTTTTTTATTATAAATAATAAAAAGTTTTTTTTTAAAACTGCATGTCAAACGCTTGTCAATCCATGTCCATGTCAATCCTTTCTTCAAAAGAAAGTCTGGGATGTTAAGTCATATCAGCCTTTTAAAGGCAGGAGAAACCACAATAAAGGCTATAGATCATAAATCATTGACTGTATGTAAATTTTATGCATTTATACACTCAAAATATGTGGTACATGCACTCACATCAAAACATGTTGTTTCTTTGGTTGTTGGTCTTAAGACAGAAACATGATAAAATACTTGCTACTCATGTTTTACAACCGAGCAACTCTTAAAAGTAGTTCCAACACTACAAACTTTTATTAAAAATATAATGAAGCTACTTAACACGTTTTTGACAGCGATGAAGTGTAATTTATAATCTAATCTCACATATATTATTTGTAACATGAATACAATGGTGAAGGTCAGCACTGAACTAAAATGGAGCGCATGAGTCGAATCTACGAATCCATTTTAGATCTGCTCATTATGAACCGTTCAGTATGAATGATTCACTAGACTCTTAAATCACCTGAAATGATTCACTTGAAATGATTCACTAGACTCTTAAATCACCTGAAATGATTCACTTGAAATGATTCACTAGACTGATTCTCAAAGTGTGGTGCGCGGGCTCCCTTTAGTGGTACTCAGAGAAATCACTGAATTAAATATAAATGAATGTTAAAAACACTTTATAATGTTAAAAACACTTTATAATGTTAAAAACACTTTATAATGTTAAAAACACTTTATAATGTTTATGGTGGTACTTAGAGAGCCAAAAATGTTCTGAGGTGGTACTTGGTGTAAAAGGTTTGAGAACTACTGCTCTTGATTCTTAAATCACCTGAAATGATTCAATTGAAATGATTCTCTAAACTCTTAAATCACCTGAAATGGTTCAATTGAAATGATTCTCTAAACTCTTAAATCACTTAAAATGATTCACTAGAAGCACTTTGCACAGGACTGGAAGAGCTAAACTAGGTGATATTGCATGAAAGCGAGTAACACGCTACTAGTTAGCAAAAGCTCGTTATTGCAATATCTATACTAGTGGATACAAAAGTTAAAACAATTGATAATGTAGCAG
>JAZGTK010021641.1:0-10539 GCA_036877625.1 Ambastaia sidthimunki
AGGTGATGACAGAGTAAGTGCTGGCAGATATGCACAGCAGCCTGAGACCCTTCATGTATATTATGACACGCTATCTTAGAGCTCTGCAATAGTTGATAGACAGAACACATGTGAAACATCTGCTGAAGAGACATAATGGATTTACACGTTTACTTATCTATCTAATGGGGACATTTCACAGACTTCTGGAGTTTTTTTAAACTTAGCTAGTTGTGACCCTACACCACACTAACGTAACCCGAAACCACACTCCAACCCTAACATAAACCTTCTGCATTTTATAACTTAAAAAAGAGGTTGGCTGGTAATGTTTTATAAGGACATAATGGTTTTTATACTGTACAAACTGTATATTCTATCCCTACAGTAACCCAACCGCTAATCCTAACCATCGCAGAAAACGTGATGTTTTAGATTTTTAAAATAGATGATTGTGTATTTATAAGTTTGCTTCCTTGTGGGGACCTAAAAATGTCCACCCAAGGTTAAAATTTACTGGTATTACTATACTTATGGGGATACATATAGGGATTTTTGGTCCCCAAAGGGTAGTGAATACAAGGACCACACACACACACACACACAATCAACTCGTTGGACATAATTGTTTGTAGTTGCAAAAACAGCTCAATGTATTTTTGTAAGAAACATGTTAAATCTCTGCATGTATACGTGTGAATAAACGGGGAACAGACTAATCTTGTCTTATATTTGGTCCAGCATCTGTAGTGAGGCATTAATATTGTGGGATTAACACGGCTTTACTGTCATACTCCAGATTCAGCTGCTTTCTGACAGAAATAACACACACACACGGCAGAAGAAGAGCAGAGATAAGCTTATCATACATCACCACAACCATGAAGCTAATCTCATTCAGCCCACTGCAAAACTGGCTTCTGCATGTACTGTACAGTGATGGAGATAACTGGTGCGGTCTATCACTGAACCAGCTGACCTGTGTAACAACACAGACTGAGACATTATACAAATATAATGCTGATCACAATTCATTTTTACAACTCATGAACACACACTCTCCGTTTCCCTGTATTACAAAACACACCATTAAACATCTATGCATTTGGCTCAAGCTTTAATCTGTAGTAATTGGCTTACGGTGCATTTAATATTTCAGACAGCCGATCAGTTTATGTATTTGCTGTGAGTCGAACCCATGACCTTGGTGTTGCTAGCGCAGTGCTCTACCAGTTGAGCTAGAAGAACACTCAAAGTTTTCATGATTTCTGCCCAGATGACTGACTGACAGTAACAGTAATGGTACCACCGGGCAGAACAGCCTCTGCTCTGACCTGTATTTGTTTTATCTGTCATGCGTCCAGATCGCTGTAGCTGCCAGACGACTGAATATCTGATTCTGTCTTTTAGATAAACAGGAAGTGGAGGGTAAGATACTGAACATCAGCTCTTAGGAAACAGCACTTAAGAGTCTCACATTATTTTATTAGCCCACTGATTTAAATGAATAGGGACATTTAGTGATAAACAATATAACCTATAACACTAACCAACACTCTAGCCCTAACAGAAAACCTTCATTTTTACTATTAAAAACCTTTATTTGCTATATTTTTATAGCATTTTTACAAATGAGGACATCTCACACACGTATAGGGACATTCCTTAGATGTAATGGTTTTCATACCGTACAACCTGTATATTGTATGCCCTAACAATAGCTTCAGAGCCTATACACTAACCTTAGAGAGAGAGAGGAGATGAGAGAAGCTGCATATGATAGGATGGGATGTGGTATATTACACTTTAGAAACACTTTAGATCAGCTCAATGTACCTTTCAAAAGAAGTGGCAAATTACTTTCTATTGTGTTATCACAGAAGACTGACATGGATTTTTTTACTACTAAGTACTACAGACATGAACAGTACAGAGACGACAAACAATATATCACACTGAACTCCCACTGAATCACCAACAGCACTCACATGCATGTGTTTATAGCTGCATGTCGGTTTTCTGTACATAATATTACTGTAAATATTATGGTTCATGAATATTTCAGAATTTGTTTTTGGAATAGAGAGCTAATTAAAAACTATCATCCAATTCACCGGAACTCAAAATAATACGTCCAAATAATAATAAAAAAGAAGTTTCAGCCAAAATAAAAGCTTGATTCAACAGAACAAGACAATAGATAGTTATTAGATAGATTAGTTTAGATGTTTTGTAGATGTTTATTATTTATTATTTTATCTGAGCAATGTTACACAAGAAACAGGGCTGCTAAAAAACAAAATGGCATTTTGACTGACTGCTCAATTTGTTCATCTACCAGCCACTTTGACTAGAAGGCTAAAAAGTTAATGTCACACCCTGCATTGTCTTATTTAATTCCATCAAACCGCACTGTATGTGTATGACTAATACACAGAAGCACTGGGGTTAAATCTATAAGTCTGTAAGTCTAGCAAATTCAAAGACATGCTGTGAGAAACACACAGAATGAGGGCGGGTGTTAAACAGCCGGTGTGAACATACACCCATGTGTGCTTGAGCATGGTTATTTCTCACACTCGCCCCCTTCTCATTTAAAACACAGGCTGTACTCAGGCGGGTGACAGGCCAAAGCTCGGCTGTCAAAACACACGCGGCAGGGGACGAACCCGGCTAAGACAAACAAAGCAGCGCGGACCCGCCGCTCGCCATTCACGGCCTCAGGGTGAGATTTTTAAACAGCTTGTTGCATATTAGTTCACAAAACAACACTGCTGATTTTACCCAACAACATAAATTATGAAGAAAGGATGTTGCTGTCTTGTAATTTGTCTGTGGACATTCCAGTTAGTAGCGCATCAGTGACACAAATTCCTGTTAATTATTTGGTTTTCTACAGCAGCATCAGAATTAAAGTCAGGCCTGCAAAATATTTCAAACAATGAACTCGCATTGATTCTGAAATACTGATATATTGATATCATCTTTGTTTTACCTTTTTTCTTTTTTTTAACAGCTCAGATATCAAACAATCAAATTTAGTTCTGTGAACTTCTACATATATTTCTACACACAAACTCTATTTGAACCTGTTCTCAAACCCTGTTCCACACTGTACTCAAAGAAGTACAAACCACTGGGATAAACTGATAATAACCAAGCCTGATGAAATCCCACAAGCCTGCACTTTCAAACCCCCCCACACACAATAGCAAAACATGCCAGTAGTGACACACTAGCCGAGACAAACTTCCTCAGGGACACATCTGACAGTGAAAAGCACGTGTTCCGCTTGACTTGTGATCCTTTTCTTCTAACCTGTGTATAAAAATGCCTGTCAAAGACGGAGCTTGTGTTTGTGTGTGTGCCGCCAGGTCTCAACCCTAATCATAAAGTCACGGCTCACTCAAAATTCACACCACAAGATCTCACAATCCACACCTTGAGCCACAGCAAAACACGACATGACTAGTGATTGGTCAATCCAGTCTTCATTATACATGAATCCAAACATCTTTACAAGTTCTTCACTAGTACTACTAGTTCTTTAGAACAAATGGTTCCTTCCCTGGATGCTGATTGGTCAGTAGCTCATAGTTCAAATACCCAGATTGAAATCTAAATGCTGTTTGTCTCTCAGTCAGACCACAAAGTAAATCAGGTCGACACAGTTGCACAGACTATTTGAACTCACATATGCTTTTTTAGTTCTCGTAAGAACATTCAGAGAGAAGAGTGTAACAGGGAGTCAGAGGCAGAGAAAATGATGGTGTGTAATTTACACTTGAACGCTTCTTAACTTTATAATTGACTCCATTAATTCACTTTCACCTGAGCCGAACGTTTCCAGCACTTTCTGCATGACTGCATGTTAGGTGGTAATTATGAACTTTAAACTCTCAGTGGAGACACAAGCAACATTTCCAGACTAAAAGCTTTTATTAGGGGCTGATTTTCTCTTTACTCGGTGAATATTTCTTCACAGCTGTAGTTGTCATTTTTTAAACAGTGGTGAGATGTGCTGATTGTGAGGTCATGAAATGTAAACAATAAAATTATGATTATAAATGTTCAAAAATCATTTAAACATCAATTCTAATTGATGTTTAACTTATTATACAGAGATTTAGGACAGCAATCATTCCTGTTGATCAATTCATGTGGTCAAATAAAGCTGCAAATTTAATTCCTTACAAATTGAACTTCATTTCTATATCTGCCATTATAGCTCCTGGAATTTCAAAGGCCACTGGATAATACATAGATCAGCAATTTTAATACCAAACATGACTTATTGGTCCAGTGGCAAGTTTTTTTTTTGTGTCTACGAGTAACAACTGTGTCGACCACTCAGTTAAATTAAAAATGATAAACTCCAGCGCCAGATTGTTTCTCATTATAAAACCCTCTAACAAAATGAAACTTGCTCAAGAATTGAAGATGCATTCTCTGTATTAGGCAGACTATTGCAGCAAGATATTACACAATGTCAAAAACTGATAGGACAATGTTTCTACTGTTAAATTATTATGTAAATTAAACTGAAACCAAACTGAAACCAAATAGTAAATGTGAACAAAATACTGACAAAATCAAGTCCAAATATTCTTAATAATCCAAACTGCAGGAGACCAACCCGCAGAAAGATAATCTCTAGGCTGTAGTTCACACTAGTGATACATAAATCACTATTTGTGGGTGATGTGGGTATAGCAGTCTCCCGACAAAACAACTAAAGCACTCTCATTTTCCCATTAACACCGTCTTCAACCCAGACAACAGCCCGCTCTGGAGGCAGGGCTGGAGGCCACTGGAGGTTGACAAAGTTCACTGTGAGCGTGACAATGATGGATTGGGGAGAGACAGACAGAACTCAAGGGCAGTGGAAAACCATGCTTGTTGAAACATCTGGAGATGACTTGCGTCAGCAGACGTGACACCAGATGAACCTGGAGACATTAACGTCGCAGACATTCAATAAGTCTTAAACTTTTTATATTGGTATGTCTGGAGCTCCACAATGGAGTTGGAATATGGAAGATCTTCATGGTCTTCAACCATCCAGCCACGTTAAGATTTAACGTGCAAAATTATGTCAGATTTCTTCAGCAGCGCCCATTTGAATTTCCATCATTGCTTTTAAACTCGTACTATTTTTCAGCTGTAACCACATTAGCATATAAACCTGCCGGGATCAATAGTTTTCCAGTACGACAGACTGTCTGTGCAGACGTAGCTACAGTGAAGGTGCTTTAAAAGCGGAGCTCCAGACGGGATGATGATGAAAGTCTGTGAATTTTGACTGCTGTCTCTATTCTGAAGAGTTCAATGTTTCACTGAAGGAAAGATAAAGGTAGAAAAACAGCAAGAAGAAGCAGAGCTTCACCGTGACCAATATCACACACTGCCCACACACACATACTGTACACAAAATCCTTTTCTCCGGCTTTACCAGCATATGTAAGACAGAAGAAAAATGGATTAAACTTCCTTTTCTGTCTCTCGCTCTCCGTGTCTGTCTCACACATACGACACTCACAAATTGGCCTCATTGGCAGCCAGATCGTTTGTTGTTTTACTTACAGTGTGTCTTATCACAGTTCCAGTTTCTCACTGGAACATGCACACAGACCGTCTTTTCCCTTAGGCGTCTGATCAGTGAGGTGAATCGGTTAATGTGATTCACATACACTCACTGTGTCTCTCAAACTGTGAGTGAGTGTCTGTGTGGATCAGCTCACCGACTGCTGTGGTTTATAATTCTCTATTGTTAACAGCATCTAAAGCTCTCAGTTAATCAAACACCCACAGACTCTGATATAATCCCAACATGAACTCTTCATCACCCTTCACACACAAACACACAGTCTCACGCTCGGACTCAAGATAACTAGAACCTACCGTAAGCTACTTATAAATAAAACTGTGTTAAAATAACTGCAAACTGTCTTTTATCTGCCACTCTAGAATTCAGAATCCTTACCAGGATGTCAAAAGGAAGTTGAAGGGAAAAGAGAAATGCAAAACTGTAAATGTAAAACTCAAATGCAGTCATTAGTATTCTAAATACTAATGACTTAAAGTTCTTAAAGTATCTTAAAGTTTGTAATATCCAGTTACTGGAGTCCCGAGCTAACATTCTCTGAAATCTCAAATTATCTCAAAGTTATCCAAAAACAACCAACAATAACGTTGATACAAAATCTACAAAAACTAGATGTTTGAACATTTTTAAAGTTTCTGTTTTTGGAAACTTTACAGAAACGCTCACATATAATTGTTGCGATTTATTTCACCATGTGTTTAAGAAAGTGCCTTCTTACTAATGACAGAACATCTCAGATGTTCTCATTTTCAGTTTCTTACATGCAAAAATATGAGCATTACTATTCACTCCAGCAGAACCCAAATCTACATAAACCCTTCTCAACAACCGCTTCACATTCAAAGACAGACACAATATGAATAATAGAAAAGAACAGAGCAATTGCCCTGACACATATGAACACACACACACACACACACCACTGAAATAACTGTATAGCTCCAAAAAATGAATTGTGAAATGAACAGAAATGGAGACACAACAATCAATGTGCACTGGCAATAAATCAATGTTATTTACAGGAACTACAGAATGTTATTTACTGTAAAGAACTACAGGAACTATAAATGTTAGTTTTTATGTTGTGTTTTTGACAGGCTCTGATTGCATGTCCGCAGACTGTCCACAAGTCACGTGATAGCCAATAAGATGCTTAAACAGAATCTTGCTTAGACCTCAGAAACGGACCCATTTAGAGCTAGTGAAAGCTGAGGTACTCATTCATTAGCTCACGTCACTTTGATGAATAGTTTTTTGAAGTAAGTCTCAAGCTTATTGGGTTCGAGGTCGTAGATTTGGTTCAGAGACAATCTAATTTACACAGGCAGAACAATGAGATGAGACCGGCTTCACTGACGGCACTCGCTCTAAATGGGCCTAGCGGAGCATCTTATTAGAACGAGTGTTTCTGAAGAAACAGCAATAGAACCAGTAAGATTAACTGCAAATTTAAACCAATGAACCGTAAATCTCCTGTGTAATAAAGGGGCAGCGCTCAGACCAAAGCAATAAACGGAGGGCTGTGAAAGATACAGTTTAAACAATGTGACCAATCAGTGTCTTGAGGAACAATGCTGCACCCCGGCTAAGATGTTAGATGTTTGATTGAAATATATTTCTGCAGAAATTTTTGTTGAAGGACAATAAAGAAACGGGCTGAAAGAAAGCAAAATGCAAACAAACCTGCCAAACATTATGAACAGCTATGAACAAACTCTAATAATCTTTTAAAGTCTTGAAAGTACATGTGGAGGACCATCTGATTTTATTACTGGAATGTAGTTCTCATCATGTTATCTAAACTATTTTATTTAACAAACTGCTTGGAAACTTGAAAATCAAAGCTAAACATGGAGATTAATGCCATTTTTGGTCAACAGAATACATAGTAAACAAACGCTTGCAAGAAAGGCAGATGTTTTATGTTCTTACTGAAAAATGCAGTAGGTTATTCTGTCAAATTCATCTTGCCATGAGTGCATTTGACTCATTTGAGCGAGATGATTTTTGACCCTGACAAACAAATCATCTCAACAGTCTGCAGCAGCCCTGGAATTGGGAAGAGGCTCAAAATGAAACAGCACACAGTCTCTTTAAAAACTCTGCAGTCACTTTAAATGAGCCCTCCCTGTTTTCCATTCAAACCCGATCACAAGGCCGGGTCCTGCTGCTGCTGGCTGGCTGTGTCATGTTTCACAGACATCACGCACAAATTGGCTGTAAATAACAAAATGCTGTTGTCTTTAAATGCTGCGACAGTGCTGTCTGAAGCCAGACCTATAATAGGAGAAATTTGGAGAGACTCAGATAAAGAGCTATGAGCACAAAAATAGAAAGAGAGAGGTCTGGTGGAGAGGAAGAAAAGGAGAACAGTGTGGTTGTGTTTCTTTGCTTGTCTGCACAATTTTTTTGGGAATTACCACCATGCAATTACTTAAACCCGACTCGGTAAATAAAGCATGTTTAACATCTGGAGTTATGAACCTACATTAGCCATAATTACCCAAATTCCCGTCATCAAAAATACTTTATGGTAAAGTGATAAAACATGAGAGTTTAATACTATTATAAAACTACAATGAAACACATCATTTCATCTTCTCGATCTTTAAGTGTGTGGTCAGACCTGGTATGACAAACTGCTGTATAAATTCATCCTGACCAGATCACAAATAAAATAGGTAGTCCAAATGAACTGGTAATGTGCTGTAACCAGCCCAGACTTTACAATTTAAACTATTCCCCATAAAAGAGATTATATTTTCTGTCATTTCCATTAAGAGATCTCATGGGGTATATGGATCGCAACATTCTGGTTTAAAGTCTGAAATACAGTCCAATCTTAAAGCAAAGTTCCTTTATAACCAACACAGTAATCTCTGAACCAGACAAAACTTGCTAAGAACATTATAGCGTTACACTAGTTAAAAAGGTCTCCACTTGATTTTTGTACTGTAATTGCTGAAATTTAATCATAAGAATTTGCCCTTTAGGCACAGAATCAACCAGCGTCGCCTTTGTCTAAATAAAACGTGTTCAAGAGTAGCTGAACAATGAAAGCACACTAACTTGTTAAAGATAAAGCAAGTGCTCGGTTCTGAAGGTCATTTAAGCTGTTGGCCGCGTCTAAACTGAGCTCAAAAATGTAATCGGTAACTAAGGTCAAATACTGCGCAGGTGAAGCACATTTAGCTGTTTTTCTGCACAGGTTTCTGGGTGGCACTGCGATCCATGATTATGTGTATTAAGTTTAATAGTCTTGAATAGCAGTAAGTGAAAGAAAATTACAGTGGAGCGGTTGGTGAGAAATGAGCACAGCTGTGTCCACTGGGTAAAGAGGTTAGTGTTGAAACAACAGACAATTAAAGAGCTTTAAAAACCGTATAGCTACATACCAGACTCACATTCATGTGTATACGAACACGTACACGCAAAATCTGTGTGATTATACGCACGAAAACAAACATCAGGCTGTCAGGGGACTTCAGGTCTTGCAGTGCAGTACTAATGAGGCCTTTGGTTCATAGCAAACCAGTGATCTCTCCAGTACTGTATGATGTATTAAAAAAAAAAAAAAATTTGGCTCTCTATCGCCATCTCTGTTTAAAGCATCACATTGCAGGTTCACAATGCAGTATCTTAAATTATAAATCATCATTATAAAATTACTGCTGTGAATCAGGTTGGGGGGTACATAACACATCTGTTATGTACTCATGTACTCGTTTACTAATCTTTAACCAAAAAATGGATTGCATTTTTAAATAACACAAAGCACAGAATTATCATACAAAGATCGAATGAACTTAAACCTAACTTACTGTCTTTACTGTAAATCCACAAAACTCACATAAGTTTAATATGTGTGGCCATAATGTACAATGACTGTACAGCAGCCTGACACTAAGAATAACACAATATTTTACACCACAGTCTCCCGGCTTTGAGCTCTTAAGGGAAAAATGTTGCCACCAGGTGTGTTTAAAGCTCTTTGCGACACAGTGGCAGAGCTTTTATTTACAGAGCAGAGACTAATGGCCACAGCACAGCCTATCATTTCATTAGCACAAGGAGGTCTGTCAGAAACATTTTCCTCACACAGGCCTCTTTCACCACGTCGTCCACAAGGAGATAAAAGAGAAAGTGAGAAAGACAGAGAAAAGTGTGTTACATGAGAGGCATCAACCTTTTTTATGGAGGAGTTGAGCTGCTAAAACACATTATAAAGGTATTAAAGTTAAACTGTATGAAAGCATAATTATTTAGTTCATGGCTTTACGACAAGGTTCAGAGAGATTCTGTCCGCGGTCGTCACGGAAACTCAGAGCAACAGACAGGAAGATGGGAATGTTTTCATCACAGAGGTCAAGGAAAAGTAACCTTTCCAATTTCCTGCAACACTCTCGCCACTTCCTGTTCACTCTACGCGTGTCTGACAGCGAACGGCGCTGAAAAGGGAAAAAAAGACTGCGTTCAGGTGCTAAATGCATCTAATCGAGTGGAAGCAGATTTTAACCCCTCACAGTGTGCTATTGTGCGCCGTACGGAGCTCGGTGGAAACAGATACTCTGGGGTCCGGCTCTGTGGAGGCCACAAAGATGAGATAAACAGAGTAATCGCTTCACCACACTCGCTCAGATCAGCAGAGCAATATGGGGCCATATAGCACATCAGTTTGTAGCCAAGACATACATCATGTCCAATAAATGCCACAGGCAGACAAAGAGAAATGAAGATTCCTTTACGGTTTTGTCAGCACAATAAATCAGATCGCTGATTGATTCAAACAAAAAACTTTTTATTTATTTCTTAGTGGCATAAAATATAGACACGGAAATCAACAGGGACCTGAAGATACAGAATATTAATGCATAATTATATTCTTAGTTATTCTTGGTTTACCAGAAAATAAGTGTGTAATGCTACAGTATGTTTCACTTTCTATTATACTTAAT
>JAZGTK010021643.1:0-10538 GCA_036877625.1 Ambastaia sidthimunki
CACTCACACACACACTCACACACACACTCACACACACACTCACACACACACTCACACACACACTCACACACACACTCACACACACACTCACACACTCACTCACACACTCACTCACAGATGAAGTGATTTTAGAGAGAGTGAAACAGAAAAAAAACGTCTGGAGCTAAAAAATGCTGTCTGTTTGAAAGCGTTTCTTGGCGAACATGCCTTAGCATGTTACTTCAGAAAAAAAAAACAATTTAGACCAAAAGAGGCCATGACGTCACCTGACAACACTGTTACACTAACTCACATTCAAGAGCTTGTTGAATAGCAGGACAGAGACAACATAGTGTGTGTGTGTGTGTGTGTGTGTGTCAGAGTTTACACAAGTAGTTCCCAGAATTGAATCACAATTTACAACAATGGTAAAATGTTTCTCTAGACAGACAGACTGAGCACAGAATTTAACATCATCAGAGGCTGTAGGTTCTAGAACATCAGGTGTCACACTGAATTAAACACAATTCACACAGAATTCTGAACAGTATTCTGATATAACAATGGCCATAAATTTTTTAACTGGTTTGATGAAGAGAAAATGCCCAAATACACCAAAATGATACAATAATTTAGATCTCCCAATGCTACCATGAGGCCTAAAACTGAATACAATCACACTACAGGTTATATACTGTGTAAAGCAGAGATTTTTGTATACAATGAATACACAGATTCTTGACACATTATTTAAATGCAATGAAAAAACGTTTTTTTTTATCACTGTATATTTATGCGACATGTTGGATTTCCACCAGCTTTGCATACTATTTTTAAAACAGCTGTAGGCAGTATACACAAATACTTTGACAGCTCGTCAATCAAAAAGTCATAATTGGAAGCCAAAAGACAGAAATAGACGGCTGTATTTACACCCACATACACTCGTGTTGTGGATATAGTTTCTAAACAGACTGGACAAACCTGTCCGGCTCGGCCAGGCACAAGAGCTCACTTGAAGAGCCCACCGTGTCAAACAAGTGTGCGTGTGTGTGTTAGAGTGTGTGTGTGTAACAGTGTGTGTAACAGTGTGTGTAACAGTGTGTGTAACAGTGTGTGTAACAGTGTGTGTAACAGTGTGTGTGTGTGTGTGTGTGTAGGGTTGGCCTCCTTATCTGCAAAAACACACTGATTAATGCCACCAAAACAACTTGTATTAAGAGCAGGGCTGCCCAATATACAGCTGTGTATAAAAAAACACAATCGTTAAAAAAACGTTTGACAAACACAAAGTCATTGTTGCTGCTTAAATTTAAATAAGCCTGAAACACAGGAACTAATAAGCTAGTCCAATGATGTGGTCGATAGAAACTTAAATGGCCGATAAAAGCCAATTAAAATCAGCTTGCCAACAGCAAAATTATGATTAATATACAGTAAAACATCACTCAGTAATATTGATGCTTTATACAGGACACGGCAGAGAAATTAATCGTCCATTTAATTGTAGATTGTCATTCTCAGATTCATTCATCCGACAGTCTACATCTGTCACTTCCTGTTTCTCCTCTACATCCGGTTATCCTTCTATCCCAGAGGAAAAAAATTGAAAATGTCAAAGCCAAGACTGAGGAACACAAAGCTGCAACGCATCAAACATCTACCAGACATCTGGCCCTCGTATGGCTGTTGTCACGGCTTTAGAGACTGGGACCATAAAATAACCTACACACAAACTTTACAATGTATCATCATAAATGCTGTAAATCTATTGACTTTAATGGGGATGGTATATTGCAAGGGGAAATCGCAAAGGCAGAGCTATCTTACTGTGGGGCCACCAGCATGAATTGAGTTCCAATCCTGTTTTCAATTAGCTTAAAATAGCATTTAAATAAATAGCTGCCCTCTTTTTTAGGTGTGTAAAGACGATGCTAAAATTTGGAGGATGGTGGCCCTCCAGGAGTGGATTTGAATATCTCTGCCCGAGAGTTTTTAAAGAAAAGAAATCTCTCGGAGGTACACAAAACACAAACTTTGTTGCAACACACTTTGATGCAGGCATCTATTAATCAATAAAGACAATGTTTTTATGCTTGTAAATCCGTCTCTTACATCCTATCTGTTCAAATGCTGGGTCACAGTTTTCTCTAGCGTGTAAGAAATGCAAGACTGATGACTGAAGAGTGACACAGACATTAGTGAAACAAATGCTGATGTAACTAGTTCCTAATTGAACTGTTTCTAATTGGACTTTATAAAACCCAACAGTGGAATAGATCAGGACTGGTGATATAATGCTGATTAATACATACAGAGATGCCATACATTGCTAAACTCAAAGAATTTAAATCAGTTATTTTTTACAATGTTTAGTAATTACACTAAAGACTTATTCGATGACAAGGCTATTGGTAGAGTTTTGTTAAGTGTGTCATCAGATAATGCCAATGATCTCAAAATTGCCAAATACTGGCTGATTAATCGGCCTGGCCAGTATATCAAATTTAGTTTCATGCAAATGTTAAGTTACAATATGCAGCAGCCCACAATAATGTAGCAGACTTCCTGATAGCAGAGTATAAACACCTACTATGAACAAACAATACAAGACAAAATGAAGTCACACAAGTTCAACTTGGCTACCACCAGTGACTGAATCAATGTCAGTGGAAACACTCTTTTACAAGTGTAGTTTGTACAAGTATAGCTTGTCTCTAGACAGAACACACACACAGTGCAGAAGTGTGAAGCAGGGTCCAGGTACCGTCCAGGGAAAACGCTAAAAAAAAGCAACATTCACAGCGAGACAGTCACACATCTGGGTTACTGGCGTGTGCGTCTGTGTGTCACTGTTCACACCCATCACAAATCAGACAGTAACATGAGGTCACGTGACCGCAACCATTTACAAAACAGCAGTGTACAGTCCAACATTTCCAACCCAAAAATCTGATCCCATCTTCCAGCAGTCAGCATTACATCAATCCAACTCTAGTCAAGCTTAGATTTTAAGACCCTGAGTAAGTTGTAATAAGACTTATGTGTTTAGTGAGATATTTAAAAACGCTGTGGAAATGTTTAGCATTTCACACCTTTTAATCTGTTAGGTTCATTTAGATGTTGACTGAAGCCTGAATTAGTCTGTCCACCTGTAAATCACCAAACTTGACCTTAAAGATGTTAAAGATCTATCAACTATTTTTGGGTCTCCACAGATGCTGGACTACGAGGTCAACCGCTGTGGGTTGTCTAAAGCGGAGGACACAGAAAGCTGCGTCTTCACTGTGTTACAGAGCTATCGAATATCTCCCAGAAGCAAGAGATGAGCCATCAACTACAGTGATAAAGAACAAAATGAGGGGCACCGCTGATACACAAAGGACATGCACAAAACCGCCCTCAAACAATCCCCATTAAGCAGACAGGTTCTTCTAAAATATCACACACTGAAACTTTGCAGAGCTGGTACACTGGAGATACAAAGCTAGTACTGCCTAAACAACACACTGCAAGACCAAAACTCACTGCTGTAAATCTAATAGCCACCACCCCTTTCTGACCGACTACAGGATCTCTGAAGGCATATCTTGTAGCTGATAAAGAAGGGAGGAGACATATACAGAGAAATTCGGTTTGGAAACAAAATCAGGGTTCAAACTAAGGACAAGAGTAGGGAGAGATGCAGGGAGAAAACAGGGAGGGGAAATAAAGACCTTTACTGGTGTCTGTCACCAGGGCTTTAAATCAAATAGCTCAGTTGGATGCTGCAGTTCATATAGCCACTGATTATTATTGAGAAAAGTAGGTCACTAATGTGTGATGACTGTATCAAAGGGAGGCCAGGATAAAGAACTGTAACAGAAATACAACAGGTATAAATGAACAAGAGACCTTCAATGAGGCTGCGGTGAACCTACAAAGAGATGCAATAAACCTACACAAGTGTTGCAACATTTTTACAGGGTTTGTGGCAAGTTACACAATGAGCTTATTTTTATCGTTATCTTTAGCTTATCTTTATCATCAAGATTGTTTAGTGGTCATAATGACTGCTGATAACAACACAAACGATGAACAAAATGCAAAGACATTGAGACACATAGATGCTCATGTTCATTACATGGTGAGATGCCTACAGAGGTTGTATCTTGTTGTTAAGCATTTTACTCAGTAGCCAATCCCAGAATGCACTGCAACAACCTAAATGAACAAATGTTAATAAAAACGTTTCAAAAGCAATTAAAAATAATTTATTTTAACCAATACATTAGTAGTTTATTTTTAAAAGTGCTCTAATGAAATCATTTTAAAATTCTCACATGCCAAACACTATTTGTATGACACTTTGCTGCTTATGTAGAGCATTTTAAATTAGTTATTTATAAGGTTTAGTTAAGATGCTGGCTTAACATGCAGTAGGCAGTTCTCACTAGGGTTAGTAACAGAACTAGAATATGTATAGAATGACTAAATAACATATACTTTGAAAAACCAACAATCACAAATGTCTTTATTTAGAAATTTGTTTGTAAATGTCTTACCTTTCAGCTGTTCAGTGACACTATGCCCGACACGTTCGATCACTCTCCCATCCTCTCTCTCGTACCGGTCATCCAGAAAACTTGCAGTGACCTCTGACAAGTGGACCTTTCCTGCCACGCCCAGCTGTTCCATAAGATTGGCCAGGTTGACATCATTGGACCAGACATCGAACTTAAAGCGCTTCATTCCCAGAATTCCACAGAGCACAGTGCCGGTGTGCACGCCCACACGCATGTCCACGGTCTCGGACGTCTCCTGGCAGAACTGCTCGATGGCCTGGATCATTCCGAGCCCCATTTCCACACAACAGTAAGCGTGATCGGTGCGTGGCTCGGGGCAGCCCGCCACACAATAATAACAGTCTCCCAGAGTGCTGATCTTCTCGCAGCGGGTCAACTCGCACAGACGGTCAAAGCGGCCAAACAGGTCATTCAGGAGACCAACCAGGGCGTGAGCAGACTTGTTGGCACTCATTTTGGTAAATCCCACAATGTCAGCAAAGAGAATGCTGACCGGCTCCATGCGCTTCATGTTAAAAGGTCTGAAGATGATTTGTCCACGGGGGATGGAGTTCTTCTTACGTTTGTTGCTCTTGGGGCTGGACGAGGTTACAGCTGATGCTGCATTGATGGAGCACGCACCTGTGCTGTATCGTTTTCCTGAGCTTTCGCTCTCCTCATCTCCCTGCTTCATCAGCTCGTCCGCCACCACCCTCGGCATCACTGAGTGGATCATTCGCTCCTTCAGCGCCTTCTCCACCTCCAGGTCCTTCCCGTGCATGATGGCCTGTCCCACCTTCAGGAACGTACTCCTAGAACGCACTTCTGACATAATGAAGATGTGGATGCCGATGACGTGAGCGCACAGGTGCAGCAGGGCTTTACCTGGACCGAGCCACCTCAGAATATCCCAGTCTGAACTTTGACCTTCACCCAGATCACTGGTCTCCACCTGAGCAAGTTGCAACCAGCCTAAAGCCTCATAAAGAACAGAATACAGAAGTCCGAGGAGCACAGATGCATACAGGCGTAAATGTAGCACACTGTACAGCAAAAGCAACACCTCCATACAGAGTGAGAACGTCCCAACAGGTGAAATACAAGGTGCAGGTTGAAAAAACTTCTCACCAGTAGGAGGCGGTAGTGACTGATTGAGCTCTCCCTGCTCACCAAAATGAGCAAAGAGAGCCGTTTGCATCTGGGGTGCGAGCGTGAAACCAATCACGATGACTGTAAGCAGGAAGGAGGCGTGGTTGTAGAAACGCACGTACAGCCTTGAGAAGGTAAACCAGAGGAAGAGGAGGCTCAGTGTGAAAACCACCGCTGTGGGGACTAGGAAGCTCGTAGGGTCACACCTTGTGCTGTTTATCCCAAAGTACACTCCCCACAGGAACGCAGCGGTGGCCAGGTAAAACAGGACGTAGCGGAACCGTCTCTGTAATTGTGGAAAGCAGCGCTCCCTGCAGGCCTCCTCCAGGGTGGGCGAGTCAAACTTGGGGTCCCAGCACTGTGCAGCAGATCTTTCAAACAGCGGCGGCACTCTCCTCTGGCTGCTCAGGTGGGTCGTGATGGCCTTGGGAGCTACAGAGCTACAGCTTGAGATACTGTATTTGCAGGGCTTACCGCTGGGCACTGTGCGCTGGCTCTCTCGGTCTGGGCCCACCTGTTGATGGTGGGTGTCGCTTATCCGTACGGTCACAGCTACCCCTTCCTTATCGCACATGACCTCGGTCTCTTGAAGCAGCTCTCGCTGCTGTGGCAAAGCCATGGTGATGAGACAACAATGGACTTTTAATGATCACATATTAGTTACTGCTGACGGCACACAGGAAGTGGCATTTAATATAGTGAAGGATTCTTTCTAAGTGAGCAAAAAAGACAGGATCTATTAGAAAAGGGCCCTAGTTTCCATGCACTAAGTGTTCCCTATCCGTGCCCTGATGACGTCACCACACGGATTCCATTATATCCTATGGCTCAGCGGTGCGTGAACGCGCGCGAGCGTGTGCTTCAGATCCGTGCGCGCCGCCGAGACTGACGCACTGTCATCCGCTCTGCCCCGCTTTCTCCAGCGCATCGCTTACAATTGACATACAATACGACAAGATCAAGCACGTATCCTTTAAATTCAGGAAAAATGCGGTAGGTCTGCATGCGATCTGAACGTTTAATTTAACTATCATTAAATTAAAATTTCCCTCAGATACCCCCTCCAATACTTAACAATACTTGAATTTACCGTCCCTTTCCAAATGACACCCCAAAAAAAACTTAACTCTATATTTCATGTTTCAAAATGTCCAATTTTGCACATTTCTTGAACTCGTTTTCGTTTTTAATGTCACTTTTCTGTCAGCAAATGTCAAACTTCACGTTTAGTGCTCGTCTAAATGGCGCCAATTTCTGAGGGAAAAGTTTATATAAGTTTTCCCTTCGGATCTACAAACGTCAATTTTAGGTCGTTTCTGGAGTATTTAGCAACAAATTCCCTTAAATTGTGACATAAAAATAAAGCAATAATCGCTCTCATATTAATAACCCGTAAACTGATGAAAAAATAAACGACTTTACAGTTCATTGGCTCGTTCGTTCAAAACTGACATTTCCCGTTACTGCCCCACTTCTGCCCCTGTCGAGGGTAAAAAAAAGGGCCTATTCCCATTGAGGATCCCCGTCCTTTCCTGACAGCCACTCCGGATATCAACAGTGAATATTCCTGCTTTCCAAACGCCTTATAAACCTTAAATATCTTAAATATCCATTTGACGTCGCGAGATCTTTAAATGACGCGAGTCTGCCGACTCAGAAGATAAATAACACTTTACATTATAAAAAATAAAATACTTATGATTTTGAGACACCCTGACAAGTCAAAGTATGCCCAAGTTCAGACTTTATATCCTTGATCACGTTCATATAGTTGTGCGAGTTCCTTCTTATTTTAATGAAGAATTTCAATGCAAAGTGTTCAAAATAAAGAAAGTTTTTCCCCAGTGCCTTAAAGTCTCTTGATCGGCGACACTCGTGAAGTTCAGTGCAAAAATGATAATATATGTCTTACTTCAAATACAGTGACAATGCCCCAACATTACCCTCCGCTTTATTCCTCCAGGTCGCCATAAAGAAACGCCTTTTCCGTATAAGATTCCTCCAAAACTCCGTATAAAGTCCAATTTTTCCTTGGTTGAGCTCATGCCAGGCGAAGGCACCGTTGCGTCCTCTTCCGTTCCGTTCTCGCCCGAGCCTGTTGACGGGAACGGCTGGGTCGTGAGCGCCACACGGCTTCGGATCGAATTGAACGCCGCTGGTCCGCGCTTACCCGGGCGCTACGTTCACCAGCGACACCACCATGTTACGAGCACACTCGGAAAAGATGGTTGTGGGCGTGCAACGGGGTGGGCAACTTGACTTACAGTGTTGAAAATACAGGGGAGGGGGCGAGTTGGACTGGGAGCGCGCACGCAGGGTTCTATTAGCGGCTACGCGCACGCATGAGAAAGTCGGCTTGGATTGATTCGCTCTCGGCATGGAGCCCATATTTCACATAATAAAGGAACAGGTTCGTTGAGTGTGATTATAATAACATTTATTCTACGTGCCTAGATTAACTCTTAGGAACCCTATTTGACCTGTCACACAACAAGCTCACCATGAATCAGTTTTTTTCTCATATGTGTAATAATTAATAACTGCTATTATTATTGTTATTGCTATTTAGAAAATGCACAGTATTGTACAGCCAACTGATGCATTAATACTTAGGGAGGTAACAAATTCCTTCTTAATGCAAAGTTTTCTTTTTAGGGTTAGGCTTTGGGTTATACAGTCTGCAGTAATTGTATGACAATTAAAAAAATGACAAACAATACAAGCCTATGGTACGTCCCCATTGAGACGTACTTAGAAACATATTTGAGGTTGTGGGTGTGTCTTGACCCTTGATCTAGCAGATAAGTCAAGTGACAATCACCCCATGTTTCCTGTGTCAAACATGCATCAGGTCCAGATTGTGAGACGTGCTGTGTTGTGTCAGGACGGTCAAGTTTATGACACAAAATCTGCTGAGGAATTTGCCCAACACCAACTTATTGAGTTTTTATACACACTCAGCTATTGCAGAAATATAAACAATCACCATTCTAACCCTTTAGGAGCCATAAACGGTTAAAAATAGAATGTGAGATGTGATATAATATAAAATATCTTATTGTCAGTATGGCATGTAAGATATGATATGGCTCTATAATACAAACATTGTCATTTAATGAAATCTCATTCTTACACAGATAAATGAATGTATAGAGTGTGTGTGTGTGTGTGAGAGAGAGAGAGAGAGAGAGTTTTTTACACACTGAAAACAGGCAAAATAACATGAACAGAATGTTTCATAATGCCAAAGGTTACTTAATTTAAAATGGTGATCAGTAGTAGTTTTATTGCATATGTTACGCCATCTAGTGGGCATTTTGGGTTATCTCGCTTTCAACTAGTGGTTGTATGTTTAGTTAGTGTAAAGTGTAAAACGTTCAACGTATTGAAATTATTCAAACCCATAAACAGCTGTAATGTGGAACACTGAAGAATCCCAAATTCAACTGCAAACACAATATTAATGGCAACACATTGCAAGACCATTTATCTATCAGTCTTAAAACCCATTTACTTCTGTAGACACATTAATTAGATTATTTTATATGTTTAAGATGTGTTATTTTATAAATACCCAGTTTAGTTTCCATACTGTCTGAATCAAAAGCCACAATCTATGAGAAACAAACACAGTTTAATGTCTCCATTGCTTCAACACGCAGTTATATAATCAACTGCAATACCATTAAATTGTACAAAGGAAAATGTTTAATGAACAATTGGAGCTAAATGGAGTTATTATGATGTTATGAAGTCAAGACCACAAGTGCCATATTCAAACTATCAAAACAACATTCAAAAAAATAAATAAGATTAATGGACACAGCATTTGTTCAGAGCATACACTTTATATAAATAGATTTTGCAGACTGAATACATTTTGCATAGTTAAATTAAAACAAGGAACAAAATAGAAATAACAGAAAAATGGTTGAAAAATGGATAATTGATGTCTTTTACTCAGAACAATTTTATACAGAGCGTTAAAAGTCTCTGTACTGTATTTAACTTCCCCTTGCTGTGAATCTTTTGTAATATTTACATCTATTATGATCTTTCTGTCTTATCTCCCTTGAGTTATTCATAACTTACTATTTTAATATATGCATTTTGCAGTCCATTATTCCATCCACCCATTCATCCATACAGTTATCCAATTATTGCTTTGGTGCCCTCAGTCCATCATGACTGATTGATTGCATTTTTAGCAGGAAATAAAGCTTAACGTTTTTGCTTAAACCCCATCACCCCAACTTCTCTTCTATTATCCACACCTTCTCCCAGTTTCTTTCTTCATCACTGTCTTCGCCAGGGATTTTTGGGCTTCTCCTTAATTTCTGCAGCTGGCTGTGCTGTGGCTTGCTGCTTCTTCTCTGCCAAGCTACTCAGCAAAGCAGGCAGGTCTTCTGTAATGGCCTTCTCTATCTTCTCCAGAAAACAGCCACCTGACCAGCTGCAGTGTGAGGAGAGGAGCTTAAAGCCACCGGGTGGATTCACTCCAAAGAAGTCCCGGTATGCTTCTGGTTCTGGCAAGTCAAACTTGCTTACGTTGGTCTTGGCCAATATGGACTTGAAGATGTAGAACTTATCAGGGTCACTGACAATATCACGGAACACCTCATCAGGGTCACTGAACCAGCCCAACTTCTCGTGGTACGTCTGGAGGTAGCGGTCCACCAAGAGGGCATGGATGCGTACGCGGATGCCATGTTGGCGTATGAAGGCGATTTTGTTCTCCAAACGGTTCTCAATTACCTGATTTAGGTCCTCCAGAAGAGAGATCTCCTCACGCATGAAGAGGTCTTTGTTGGTGTCAGGAGCGTAGTCCTGTGGCCAGAAAGAGCTCACATAGACTCGTGGGGGCTC
>JAZGTK010021644.1:0-10538 GCA_036877625.1 Ambastaia sidthimunki
CAAATGCCTCACCAGGACTAAACTTCAATGCAGTTTGGCAAGTAAGACATCACTGCAGTCATCCAGAAGCCCTCGAAATGCCGGACAACCAATCAGAAATGCATAAAAACAACTAATGACACCGTAGCAACCACCCCAAACAGCTAGTAACCACCTGACAACACCATAGCATCATAGCATCACCCAGGACATCCTTGCATCCTAGCACCATTTTGCACGGACAATCACCACACTTTAAAAAAAAAAAAAGAATATTTCTAGTTTAATGTGACAGTGTGTATTAAATAATGTACAAAGAAGCAGAAATTT
The DNA here is from genome assembly GCA_036877625.1 of Ambastaia sidthimunki. Taxonomy (NCBI): domain Eukaryota; kingdom Metazoa; phylum Chordata; class Actinopteri; order Cypriniformes; family Botiidae; genus Ambastaia; species Ambastaia sidthimunki. The sequence goes on from JAZGTK010021644.1 coordinate 310, forward strand.
GCTGTTCGCATGCATATTTAGTCCCTGTGTCATTTAATCTTACACAGTTTGCTTTAAAAAGTCTAAAAAGTATTTTAAAGAAGTTAGAGATAAAGTAAACAAATGAATTAATTATGAAAAGGGTAAAAAACAATATTAAAATGTTCCAGTGGGGCACTGCTAGGTTATCAGGTAACTGGATAAACAAAAAGTAAAAATGAGAGAGAACTACAGTTTAAAAGCAGAAAATCGAGTAAAAGGCACCAATTCACTACATAAAGAGCACTGGTTTGGACAAAACACTGGATTGTATGAGCAGGTGTTAAAACAGAAGCCAATACAGAAAAGAATAATGTGAAATAATTTCAGGGGTTTGCTAAAAAGCATAATAGTAATATTGATCTGTAAAAAACATTTGATGGTCCAAAGCCATTTATTTGTGAGCACTATGGGATTGCCCTCTACAACACACATGTAGTACCGCATTAGAATTTGACCTAAAAAAGGTGTCTTAAAAGGCAGCATAATTATGCAGTCTGCCTTTAAGAACAGCCTAGGCTTTATAAGTGCGCCTGTGATGACTTAAAGTGCTGCTTATTTGGCCGATTACCATAATTTAAACACAGCCTTGTATTATGTACTGCATTAACTGATAAATGTAGACATCAAATGATAAAGATATCATAAAAGAAAAATGTCAGAATAAAATCTAAATCTGTGCTACAAGAGAAAATATTTTTGTTTTAAGGACAATCCCACTCCACATAGCTGTCTTATAGTTTTAGACGCTCTGCTGCCCACACAAATCTGCACCCTGAGACCCCAACACCCGAAATGTCTTCCTGCCAAATCACCCCATGTTTCACACCTTTTTGGAGAATGATGAAATGGCAGAACTAAGTTGTGACAGCAATTTGCTTCACTCCGGCGCCTCACAGACAGGGTGGCAGAAACGGAGGCCTCATGATGGACAGGATGACACAGCTTCAGGAGATGATGAGTGATCAGTTTCATCCGAATGCTGTTTGTCTGCTCTAACAGGCATCTGAGTGGCAGACACAAGGCGTGTGATCCTACTACATGAATGCAATGCAATTTGGTCCTAATTTCAGTCTCGTTTTTGGCAACGTTTGATTACAGGTTTGTGTAACCGGAGCTGTAGAACGCACACAAAAGAAGCACTTAGGATGTAAAGAATAGCACAGAAACCAAGTTTGGTGGATAATTGCTCCCACCTGAGACACTGGAAATACACAAAGTGAAATTTGCTATTACACACACGAGCTCTTCTGAGAAACAGTAATGATGTATTGTAACAGTTTCTAAACCCTACATCAGGTGTTCCCAATGCACTGAGCCACGAACGGCACGCACATCTGGAAGACATGCTTATAATTGGTTTGCTGTCGTTGAGCACAAGTTTAGATCTGCATAGTTTGCATGCTGTGAAATATGCAGTAATTCATATTGTTTTGAGTATTGTCTTTTGGGAGTTTAGGTTTCCAGATCTTGTTCATGTTTATGGGTGGGAAATTGCTGCAGGGGTGCCACTTGGTTGGCTTTGGAATTGCGTTTTACTTTCATCTTTTCAGTTCAAAAGAAATTCTGCTGGAAACTGTTTTTTTCAGATAAAACTTTATATGAACAAAGACAGATTTGACATGTTTAGAGCTTTAGCACTTGTCAGTGATCATTTGGTCAAATACAGTATAAAGGTTTCATTATTGAATCTGTGTAAATACAGTGAACATCATCACAACACTGCAAATCTCAAAGCTCTGATCTCTGTCTCACCGGTTAAGTCATGCAATTTAGTACTTGTGATTTCATCTTGTCATTTGCATTCTGGGGCTTTTGAGAAAATAGATCATGAATAATTGTGACAGGAGAATATAGTGTGCATTATTGTTCTAAGATAAAGCATAGAAAGGCATAAAACATTTGGCCCAGTAAGCAAACGCCTATATGTAACCAGAGCAACAACAGCCTGTGGTTGTGTATACCCACCCTTAGGCGGCGCCCTTGTGTATGTGTTTTATAGTAGTAAATGGGAGAAGCAGCTTTGGGAAAAAATTACTAGTGCTTATATAGCCACCTGTGAAATGACTTGCGTGATTCGGGGGGAGAAAAAGAGACATTCTTTTGAACAGCAGGAGGAAAATCTTGTGGTATTTGAGTGTGTTTGGTGAGCTGTTTGAGAATTCAACAGTCATCTGGGTTTTGTGTCTGTCTGTGTGCTGGAGATATGAGAGTGGTGAGGTCACAGTGACAAAGATCACACGTGTTTCTTTAATGTGTTTAAAAGTTGTTTGAACTTTTAGGTTGTTGTAAATTATGATGTAATTTCACAATGAATTAAAGAATAATTTCTCATTTTCCTCCTTTAATAAATGGTATTAAGGCGGAGGTGCCCTTATTTAATTGGGGTTTAATTACACCTACAAATGAGTTTGTGTAATTTGTGTTGTGTAAATTATTTCTTTTGCACCTTGTGAAGTGAAATTGATGCAAATTGATCCAGGCTGATTATTCTAAAAGTTAAAAATACATGAAGGAAAGATAAAGCAGTTTATCTATTATTCTTCTTTTATTTATGTTTGCCTTTTTAAATTCTCAGAACATTGCGATTTGCACTGTTCTTCTGTGGAAGATTGTTGGTGATTTCATTTCCAATTTGTTTCTTATTGTTTTCTTTTTGCAACATTTTGTTTACTTTACAAACAGAAACTTTAACACCGTGTCTTTTTTTTTGACGTAGTCAGAAATACAGAATCCCTATCAGATGTGCTGCTGTGCTTGAGTCTGTTTAACCAGAGTGAACATCCAGCTTTGTAGTAATCAATCTGATTTAAGTAGGTTGTTATCTGTGACTGTGTTGGACAGCATTAATCTAATTATTAACCTTATTCTGAATAAGACAATATTCTGATTAAGGTTAATACATGAGTTGCTTTTAGAATATTCCTTTTATGTTTCTGTTTTACATGTTATAGAACATATAGAACAATTATTGGCACACCTCATTACGTCCCCATGACACGCCGTATGATGTTCCCTCCAGAATTTTCCATATCAATATACAGTTCATCTTCTTTATGGTACCATATTCAGTTTTGTTTTCTTTGCTCATTTTGCTGAGGCAGTCCTCGGATGTGTTTGCCGTGAGCAACAAGGATCTCGGGTACACTGAACTCGTGATGCATGAGATCCCGGTGACATTCCTATTGCTCAGGCTGGGAACAAACGTTTACCGGATAATATACAAATCACCCAGAACACCCTACATAGTAACATAGAACACCTTAGCAACCGCATAGCAACACCCTTGCAACCACTTATAACATTTTGATGGCAAGTTTTGCAAGCACTAATCACATTTTCATCAATGTAAAAATCTAACATTAATTTTAATCGTTATATTTATTATTGAAGATCCACGAAAATTATCATCTTATCACATGAACAAATACTTAAACTATAAAGCCTTACAGAAAATGAAAGCTAAAGAGAGAGAGAATTAATTATTCTACATTCCTCCAGTGTTGTGTTTGAAAAGCTCATTAGATGCATAGCTTTGTTAGCGTAGCTCTTTAAACACGCCGTTTCAGCATAATGAGAACGTTATCTTTGAAATTCCCCTGCCTAGCCTGCATGAGGAGCAACAAAATTAACATGCTGGAAAACCAGGTCACAACAAAATAATCTGTCGGTTGAGTTTCATTACAATATCACAACTCTCCCATCCTTCCCTGAAAGCCCTAAATCATGTAATCAATAGATACTGTAGGGAAGCTGTCAGAATCACAGAGAGAGATAGATACTGTTGCATTATCATTTACTGTTCAAATGCCCACAGTAACTTAAAATGATTTTGTCTCATTTACTGAACTTGGCACTAAACTAAGGAAACAAATCTAAGAAAGCACACAGTGGCCCCAAAAAAGTATTTGAACACTTACAGTAAACCACATAGAAAAATGAATTTTAAATGTATTATATTGAATTATAAGGCAAGAACATGTTCAAATGGGATTTTAGTGTCCAAATCATTGTAGCACCCATATTTGACATGAAAAGCTCTGTGCTGTCAGAGGCTTTACAGATAAAATGTACTCATTACAGTACATATTCAAAATCAAATATTGTCATTAATAAATAATTGATTAATTAATAAATAATTGATTGATTAATAAATAATTGAATCATTACTTTTAATTATTATTTATTATACTTCTGGCCCATTGACGAAAAAGTCTGTTCTGCACCTGAATAATTTATTATTTTTACTTGTTATATTTAACAACAGTGGACAAGTTAGAATTACACAGAATAAAAAGTGTTTTAAAATTTGCAATTCCCCTCCAATTCAACTCCCCATCATACACACACCCAATGTCCTCATTTTAACCTGCACATCTATGCAGAATGGAAATCATGGGCAGCAACCTCCTCCGTGGCACCTTTTATCATGCAGACGATGGGGAGAGATACTGCTGCATATGCACTATAATTTACTTTGTTCTCAAGCCTTGTAAAAAAGTTCATTAATAAAGAATGAAATCACCTGCTTCACGGAGTGACCGTACTGCTTATTACAGGCTTCTCAAGGGGAATCACTTCATCAACGAAAGCTCTTTACACGGGGTGAGGGAGCGCGTCCACATCTACAGACAAAAACAAATAGATCATTAGCGGTGTGTTTTCAGTGCTGCCCGCCGCCCCCGGCCACTCGGTCTCATCGGACCATAATGTAAATCAGGAAGATCAACAGATACATAGCGAAACATTTTTCACTTTGACACGCGAGAAGTAACACATTCTGGCATCGTTCCAGACAGCCAGATCTCTCCAAAACAGACTGTCAAGATGTAAGCCCTGAGGGGACCAGCCTTTGATATATTTGCCTATAAAAAGTCCTTTTTATGTTGAATTAATGGCACCTCCAACAGAAAAAAATCCAAGGTACAGATGCTTGTGAGAGTCAACAAACAACATCAGAACACGTTCAAAGGTGTCACATAAATTTCTTATTACACTTTTCAAATATTTTTAAAGTATTTTCAAATATTCTTAGGGCCAACTTACTTTAGTGTTGCAAAAGGGAAAGTTTTGCGATGATTTTAGAACCATTTTTCTTCCATAGATTTTATAGGCTGTGCTTCTTAACTGTAAAATGTATTAATTTAAAAAAATATTCAACACTGTAATAGATTACAATGCATTATGCATTCAACGTCTATAGTTAATAACAGCCATTAGTGCCACAGTCACAGTCGTCTCAGAGGGATACTGTAAAATATAGAAAAGCTCCACTAGAGCTTCCTTACTAATTAATCCAGAATTAGTTAATAAATGAATTAATCAACAAATTACTTCAGCTTAAGAACTCTGATACATACACCACCCAGTGCTGTTCTGTGAGATGAGGTACACGTAGATGCGTTTGGGTTTGACAGCAAAATTAATATTATGCCATCGGGGAACATAATAAAATAATCACATTTATGATTAAAAGTAACGATTTAACAACAGGGTCTTGAGGTTTTTTTTGTGGGGGCATTAAACACACTGAAGTTGTTTAAAGAATAATTCATAAAGTAGATGTTTTTAGGCTTAAGATATAAATGATAAATAAACTATTCAAAAACACTCTATTCCAATAAAAAGACAAAACACAGCCGCAGAAGATTTTCTGTATTGATTTCTATATGAGCACTTCAAACTGTGGATCTGAGTCATCCGATGCCCCCCCACCCATTTTTATGCATAATAACAACATAAATGTTTGATGCATGAATAATATATTATGATGGGTGTCTAGGTCATAAATTCCATGCAGCCACTGACATTTTATTTCAGTTATTAATGAATGCATTGCATTGCTTGCATAGAATATGTTAATGATCATTAAATATTTAAACCCTAATCGGAGATATAATAGGGCAATTAACATACACACTTGCAGTAATGGTCCAAAGATCACAATCCAGTGTTGGAAAAGAGAATGACACATTATAAAGCTCAGCTCAGTGTGACAGCAGTTTCACAGAGACAGAGGTCATGTGACCTGTCAAAACCCAATAGGACACATTGTGGGTAATTTATCAGGGAATTATTTAAAATACAACATTCACTTTGACTTTTGTCATAATTGATTCACAGCACTCATTTTAATTATAGTCTTTAAAGTCAATGCAAAATTAAAATTGACCCTATGTACTTTCCTAGGCCCTAGATCTTGTGTACATCTCTTCATACTTTTCTGTCTAGCAAAACCATAAGAACTGCTCGTAGTCTTGTAAGTTTGATATTCGTGCATTCGTTGATTTTTATTTTAAAAGTGCAATAAAAGCTGGAAGCCAAAAATATACAGTAAATGCTCTCTGAAGCGAATCAAAATGCCATCCGTGGGCTCTGCAGATATGCATTCTGCAGAAATATGCGCTGATAGAGCGTTCCACCTTTAGAGACCTCAGTATACGATCCCACTGGCAATCATTTCTAGAGAAAACCCAGGTGATTGCTTCTGTCTCACATCATCCAGGGCCTTGTGATCTTGACACTGACCTTGAAAACTCTTTCCATGCTTTTGTCTTCTATTCTATAGCTCTAATTGTCTTTTGAACTTGAGTTTGAATGGATATGTCCAAACTGACTCATGATTACATATCCAGCCCTTAAAACTACTGTATGCTATATTCCTGTACGTTTGCCTTGCCTTCACTGACATTAAGTCTGAATAGAGGCTTTCGCTATGAAAAGGAAACAGATTATTTCTGTTTACTTTATTTTTTCCATCTGAAATGATTCTAAAATAATTCATGAAAGAACTTTTTGATCTCTGCCTAAACCCTCTATTAGAACAAACCTCGGATGACTAGGAATTTTCTAGAGGGAAGTGCTTTCTATTTAATCCAGTCTCATTTTCTAAGACCTTAAATGTCGCTAAGGGATTTCAAGGCAGAAAAAAATATCTCTTTATATCCAAAATATACTGCAGGCCATGTTAGATTTATTTGGAAGAAGATTCAGATTAGGAATCCCTTTAGTGCCCTACATCATAAAAACATCACTGATGCAGGAGCTCAGCAGGCAAGTGGTCAGATATTTTCTTTATTGATATCGCAGACCCTTACAGCAGGGTGTGTTTGCTAACAAGAACCGCCTCCATCGCCATGCCTCATCAGGATCTCATTTGTGTCTCAGATCTTTGAAGCTGTTCTTTAGGCCAGCCCCACAAAACTCACTCAACTTCAAAAACCACGACCTCTGAAACAGATCAACGCGGGCACTCTCCCCCCAGTGCTCACTTTTTGGTTTTGCCATAATTAACCTACTTTAATTGAATTGTATGGCAACAATTGACAATATAGTATCTTTTTTAGGAGAGCTCAATTTTTTCTGCAAGACATTGTTAGTAGCCTTAAAACACAAATAAACATTAATTAAAGATGGAATACATTTAGAAAAGGACAACAGAGTTGTATGTTATGACTCACAGAGTGGCTCTGTAGTGTGATAACTTATTCTGTGACTTTAAGAGGATAATGCTTATGTCTAAAAATCATGCTGCTATTTCATTTATTTTCTTAATGTCTGCTTTTAAATAACCTACTGCTCACTGCTGCTATGTGGTGCATTGTGTAGTTTGTTCTGTGGTACATAATAAGGTGTCAGCCTAAAAATATTACATCTAGAAAGTATTTACAGGGGCTTGAAGTTAGAGCAATGTTATAGAAATTACTTTATAAGGATGAAGTTGAAAGATGTGATTATTAAGCACAAATGTTCTCATTACACCTAAAAATATTTGTTCACATTAACACATCAGAGACTTTCAGTGCATTTATTGTCTATGTAATTATATTGTTTTGTGATAAATAAGTGATAGATGAAAATTACTTTGTTTGTTTGTTGTCTTATTATCGTTCTACAGGTTGAGCTATTGATCTCCCAAAACAAATGTTGAAATGCTTATGAGTTTTTATGAATTCTGATATAAACACGTTTGTCGTGTTCAACTGCATTCATGAAATATTTATGAAATCTTTGAAAACATGAAGAAAAAATACGATGGCATGCAAATCTTCATTTTTGAAAATTACCAGTGTTGGGACAAGGCTACTTTCAAGATGCATAATTCATTTGCATATGTAAAATGAGCTAGTGTCTAAGCTAAAAAGTCCAGCATGTGTTGTGTTTCAGCTGCTGGCTGACTTCATGTGATGCTTTTGTTATTGTGCTGGTGTCCCCACTAGGATTCTGAAGTTAATTTGACTGCTTAACCACTACTGCTTGATTAACCAGCACTAATGGTTTGACTCAAGTGCTTAAGTGTCACTAAACACTAAGTAGAACATTAGTATCATGATGTAAATTTCACTTAATCTCTTACATTTCCCAAAAGCATTATTATATAAGTAGTATGTAAAAATGGATGTACATTACCAAGCACATTACCAAGTCTTTATATGTAACCAAAGCAGTGCTTATTAAATAATTAGATTTTTAAAATGATAGCCGACACATACAATAAAAGATATAACATTATGAATCTTGATTTACAATGAACCCCAGACAAAACCAGCAAAATCATACTGGTCGATCAACTTCAATAGCAGCTCTTGCTGGTGAGCTGGTTATGATGGTGCATCAGCACTAACCACTAAACCAGCACAAATCACTAACCAGCACTAATCAGAATAAACCATTTATGTTAGTCTAAGTTACTCTTTTATGCATTTTATGCAATATTTGACAAATCTATGAAGGGCTTGTGGTGTTAAATTGTACTAGCAATCCTCTGCTTGTTTCTTCTCTCTGAAACATATAGTTACACATGATTATGAATGTATGTTATTGTACATTATAATGTTTGAATGAGGTTGATTTACACACATAAATCAATGAGACTTACTGATTTCAATGGCACTGCTGTCTTAAATTTTGATTCACCAATCAAACTTTTCTGATACTCTAAAATAAAAATTTATTTTCATTTGGAGAATTGGCATGTTTTTTATTTCCTACTTAAATTCAGCCTTTTCAGGAACTCCAGGAAGTGTTTTTTTGGTCTCATAAATACTGTCACGTCAGTTCAGAGAGCCAGGTTACTCTGACATTGAAGAATAACACATCTGTTCAAAATGCTTAGGTTAAAAGAACAACATTTGCATTTTACGATTCAATTTGTGACTTAATGATTAAGAATGCTAGATGTTTTTCTTTTTTATTTATCTAATTTAATTACATTTATTCATTTGGCAGACGTTTTTATCCAAAGCGACTTACAGTGAATTCAAGGTATACATTTTTATCAGTACTTGTGTTCCCTGGGATCGAACCCACAACCTTTGCAGTGCTAACGCAATGCTCTACCAGTTGAGCTACAGGAACACCTAGCTAACCTTTTATCCGCATTGTTAGCTCATATCTGTATTTTATCTTGTCACTTTGGTTCATGTTTTTTCACAAAATGCCATGGAAATTACATTGAGCAGTTGTCCTGAAAGGATGAATGTTTAACAATCTGTTTCTCCCTTTAAATCTGATGTCGGCAGCTACTTTGAAAATAAGGACTAGCTCTTGGTAAAAGTCAGTGTTTTTGTAAACCATAGACAATACTACACACTCTTAAGTTAATGTAACTTTTAATGTGATTGTATAACCTTTTTAAAGTGGATAGTGCAGCACCATAAATGCTTTATAAATGCTGTTATTCTCTCATATAAATGATCAGATTCATTGAGCAGTATAGCCTATTGTTATTGCTAATGTGGTAATAGTTATGATTGATGACACAATTAAAACTATGCTTCCAATAATATTTTTCAGCATGTATTACATCACTAACAAATCTGATTCATTGACCGCACTGAATTTCATTTAAAATGTATATCCGGTTTGATTGAAAGCTCTTTACGATTACAGAGATTGTAACCGTATCAGAAAACAACAGATCCAGCTTTAGCTCCAAGCAACTGTACTGTAGCTCAATATATCACATCAATCATCACAATGCAAAACATCGTCTTAATACCTTAGCAGAGTTTCCTCCTGGAAAAGCACATCAAAGCAAAACAAATCCATTTCATCAAATGCCTTATTGTTCTGTTGCCTTTCGATAATGTCACAGTCTGCGCTTAATCTCCTTAAGACTATATTGTACTTGTATTAGAGTTATCTGTTATCAAAGCATGCATACGGTTTATGGGAACGCTAACTTCTGATATTATATAACACTGGTTATT
>JAZGTK010021645.1:0-10538 GCA_036877625.1 Ambastaia sidthimunki
TCAGTAAGCAATGTGATTTTCATTAATCTGGCAGTATGAAGCCCGGTCACTCACTTCAGATTTTATTGCTGTTCTTAGTCAGTGTTAAATATAACTGGACAAAATAGTTGAGTTGGTCAATAGCCTCACAGTTTCCGTGATTCAGTCCTCCCTGTGTGTGTTTGTGTATATAGACAACACCAGTGTGTGTTACTCGGTGTCAACCCACATAACATTCTAAAGACTAAATACTTGTACATAACCTATAAACAAACTATATTTTGCAAGCAGTGTAGTAGGAATATGTTTGTATAGTGTTGTACTGCTTCAACAAAACAAATGACCTCTCTCTCTCTCTCTCTCTCTCTCTCTCTCTGTCTATAGGGCTGGAAGGACTCTCCCTCATGGCAGGGTCAAAGACTACTGTGTTCACCTGCTGCTTCAGAAGGTGAGAGGTCATGTGCATGCACTGTTCACTTAAACATGCAAATGCGTGTGAGTTTTTGCGTCTCTCAGATGTGTTGTCAACCACAGAGCTCAGCAGTAACCACCTGCTTTTTTTAGCAGTCAGGGTTGTGAAAGTAAGTTGAACCAAACCAAAGAGCTCTAAAGTGCATCACTACATACTATAACATTAGGTTTTGAGACTGTTTAATTTTTCTTATCAAAAACTCAAAAGTCTTTCCTACTCTAATGCTACAAAGTCAAATAACATGCAACTAACCCTTAACCAAACTGTAATTTTAACCCTAACTTTATAATGAGTACATGTTCTCAAATATATGACTTGGTACTTAAATTAAGAATTATACTGTATCAAGGACACAGTACAACCCAACATTCTATATAACATAACATTAGGTCCGTTGCTCACTTAAATGTGGCCTAACATTCACTTAACATTATTAAAGTTTATGTAGTTATGCATTATCATTCAAAGTATCCATTGATCTTTAATGACATTTTTACATTCAAACCTTCATGCTGAACTCTTCTCCTGACCATATTGTTGTTGACTTATAAGTGAGCAACATGTCAATATGACCGTTAGCTTTGGAATGGGGCAAAAGCATCTTTCTCTATTAATGGGCAATTAAAACTAGTCATTCTGCAGCTCCAGAGTAATTAGTGACCTGCTGTTTATGGCTCAAGAAAACTAAAAAAAAAACAAGTGTTTTTGAAAAAAATGTCAGTGTACATTGGTCGCGTGGGTCTGCACCCACCAGAAGTAGCCGAATGGAAATGCAAATGGATAGCTCTCTCCAGTTCTTATGGTTCTCCAACACAGCTTAAGAGGTTCAGGGTAGACACAGGCAGCACACAGGGTAGCTGGAAAGGAAAACAGAGAGAGAGAGAGAGTTTATCTTAGAACAGAGAGTTTATCTTAGAACAATAAAAGACAAAACATTGAGATTTAGGAGGAGGAGGATGGAGATGGATGAGATTGAGATGATGATGATATCCCACTGTGCGGCATTAGAGTGCCCCCTAATACAAATTCTTATTCCAATCTGTGATGTACTGTTCTTTACAAGCCTCATTAAAGACTTACCCTACCTACATCCTGAGCCATTCATATTTTAACATTGTTAAATGTGAGATGTGTTATTGTTTTGGATGATGAAAGATCTTCAATTTCAATTTATTGTACTGATTTCTCTAAAAACACAGTGGCTGTGTTGCACTGTTACAGCATTGCTTTGTTTGCTTTTAACATCCAGACATCTGACCTTTGCATCAAAGACAGCTTTTTGAGGGCATAAGAGCAAGATCAAAATGCTCTCCATGTTAAAATGTGTTCTCAGAGCTTGTAAGACTCTTAACTGTGGGCTTGTTCATTTTTGATAGGGTTAGCAGCCAGTTATGTCATCATTTGGCTCAATGAAAATGCAGTGTGGTATTGTGAGAACTTCCCAGATCCCCATAACAACTTCAGTAAAGAATATATACAAAAAGCAGCGCCAACATCTGGGTGAATACGACTCACCCAGAACCATGCATCCTGCAGGACAGCTTGTAGGAGATTCATGGACATTTAACTTGTCATTGTGGTATACAGCAAGATGCATTTGTTCCAGGGTGGCCGTTTGCCATTAGCTCAGGAGAGATCATTCATGTAATTGGTTGGACAGTTCTAATGCTGCAGTCCCTTTGATGAAATCCCCCATCATTCAACAGAGCCCCTTACTGTAATTACAATACTGCCCCCTGCTGGCCATGTACCCATTCACCTTTGACATATGATCCCTTGGTGAAAAAATATGGTGTACTGGTGTACTGCTTTCAAACATTACCGTATGTGCACAGCAAGTAAAAGGTCCCCATTGTCAAACGTGCAGCAGGGAGAAACTTTGCTTGCCAAATTGTTGGAGGCACACATTATGGCCAGTAAGGTCTGACTGCATTGTACTGTACTTGAGGGACCTGCGTTTGGACCAGCACTAAATTGCTCAGGGTATATAACAGGCTAATGGGATTTGGTTACATTTAACGCTGTTTGCTCGGCTCTGTGTCCACAGACGTTACAGTGGTCTATCAGAACGGCTTGCCAGTGATCTCTGTACGTCTGCCATCTCGACGAGAGCGGTGTCAGTTCACCCTCAAACCCTTGAGTGACACGGTGGGAGTTTTTCTTCAGCAGCTGCAGGCTGAAGACAGAGGCATCGATAGAGTCGCCGTCTACTCTACAGGTAGAGTACTGCAACACCATACCCCCCACACACACACAAATACACATATCTCCACCATGATAATGCTTTAAGTATATTTACATATACAACACAAGACTGGTAACTACCACAAATTAGCTCAAAGCTTCTTTTAAAGGATCCTATACAAATAAAAATCTGAACAATGCAAGAATCTTTTTATGCTTTTGGCATCTAAATATAAACAGATTTGCTACTGTCTTGTTAGTGTCTTGTGCATATATTGAAGCCCAATAAATGTATTTAAACAGAAGGCAGAAATCAGGGTGTTATAGACAATCAGGTCAATCAGGTTTTGCAAAAATATTTTTTGTGACCTTTTCCTGGTATAAGAACACAGTTTATGGCATTTATACATTGACTTTACACGTTACTGGCTCATTACAGGAAAGGTTCACCTGAAAATGTCATTATTTACTCTCACTCATGCCAACCCTGTATTTATTCCTTTCTAACATGAACAAAATGAGATTGTCAAGTGACACTAACAAGCTCCAAAAACACAATAACAAGTAGTCCATACGACTTAATATTCCTCTGAGGACCTATGATAGCTTTATTTGAGAAATAGACTGATATTTAGGCTGTTACTCTTGGATCACACCAGGTTTGTTGTCATTGGTTGATCGTGACACAGTAAAAGTTTGAAAAATGTGACCGCAAATGAGTTTTGAGAGCTGTGGCAGAGATGATTATAAATTAACCCCAATTTTTACAGTTTTAATTTTACCTTAAGATATTATGTGGCTTCAGATGACTTGCAATATAGCATACATAGCAAGCAAGTTACATAAACTGCTTTAATGATATATTTATGGTGCTTTTTTTTGTCCTTTTTGGAGTTTGGGAGTATAAATCCACTTTTGTGCTTTACAAAATACATTTTTGTCTCGTGAATTATTATTTCTTTCTGCATAATTGGTGTGAGATGGTGCATATAAGCACATTTATTTGTTGGCGGCTCTAGTTGCAACATTAAACAGTGTTAACAGTTAATCCACATATTATACATGAACCTGCAGCTTGATCTTAGGTATGTAATTGGTAAGTCTTTTTATAAATGTCATTCAGGAAGTGGCTTGGTTTGTACTCTGTGTGCGTGCTGCATATCTGTTCTCATCCAAGCTCAGTTATTCCCGTGTGAGGGGCACTTGAGCTGTGAGATGTGGGGTGTGTGGGGGGTTGTGTGCTGATTTTACTTCACTGTTTTCACCTCAGATTGGAAAATGGTTCATTTTTTTGATGAGCACACTAACGCTGCACAGGAATCCTTTGTGATAAGCATTTAGATTAGTTCTCATATTTAAGAGCCTTTTTTAGTAAGAGGATTGCAGTTTAAAAGATTGCATACCTCCTCTGTTGGGTTAATTTATCATCTCTCTGTCTCTCTCTCTCTCTCTCGCTCTCTGTCTCTCTAGATGGAGCAAGGATAGCGTCCTCTACAGGGGTTGATATTTTACTTTTGGACAACTTTAAGCTAGTCATTAATGACACAACGTACTTAGTGCAACCGCCCAGGAGAGGTGAGTGTGAACAGTTGCATTGTTGGTCATTATGTGCAAGACGTGGTGGAGGCACTGTGGTTCTCAATGGGAACATATTTTTAATATTCTTTTGGTGTGTCACAGATCTGCTACCACATGAAGAAGCGGAGCGACTGAACGACGTCAAGTTCTTGGTGCAGCAGCTCTACACCACTCTGCACATAGAGGAGCATCAGCTAAGCAAAGAAAGGGAGCTTATTGGACGACTGGAGGACCTCAACTCTCAGCTCCGCCCACTGGAGAAGGTGCTTTATTGTATAATTGGCTAACGCGTGTTTCAGAGCACTTCACAAATACAATATGATTTGGCGACTTGCTACACTAGTGCCTCCCATTATTAGAAAAAGGCTACAGTTTTTTGTGAGGCCTGTTATATAGATAATGTTAATAAACTAGTAAGATGCAAAAGTTTATCAATGATTAATAGCTTGATAAAGACACAATTTTCAACTCTACTATGTTGTTTGGCATTACCTGTTTATTTTTATTTTTTTGTTTATGTTTCAATGTAATTTATTGCTTAAAATTACAAAATTACCCAAGTCATGGTTTTAAACCTAAACCGTGTCCCAAATTTTAGTAACAAGGTTGCATTATAATATTTAGTTTGAGCTGCTGGTTAAGCATCTTCTGAAGGTTAAGCATCTCTTTCGGCTGTCTATTTATTGAGAAAGAAATGACTCAATTTAAAGGGGTTTCAGGCTCTATTTTTACCCCATTAGTGGAAAGTGTCTTGTTATCAGCATTTAGCACAATGATCACTTTAGTAATAGTGGACAACTGCTCATTAAAGCTGTGAGAAGATAATGAATATAGTCCAGTGAATGTCTCAGATAATACTGGGCAAAGATACCAGCATATTACCTGATCACAATGACAACTGATATTAAACTAAGATTCTAATATAGTAGATTGTGTGCAGAAAGTAAAGCACTGAGGCCTTGCACTGCTTTGATTTTACCACAGATATAAGGGCAGTTTTTAAGCACGATGTAAAGCGAAGCTCTAAACTCCATTTACTGTGGTAAATTCATTGTAGCACTAGGCTTATGTTACAATCAATAGCAATCATTATTTTTTGCAGTTCTGTTTAGTGCCCCTTCCCCATTATATATATATATAAGGATAATTGTGCCGTTCGCTCTGTATTTCATATGTATGGGGATGTTTGTCCAATCCTTTGTGATCTCCTGTTGTCAGGTTAAAGAGGAGCTGAGTAAGAAAGCAGAACGCAGGACCACCTGGGTTCTGTGGGGTGGGATGGCCTACATGGCCACACAGTTTGGCATTCTGGCACGGCTGACCTGGTGGGAGTACTCATGGGATATCATGGAACCCGTCACATACTTCATCACCTACGGCACAGCCATGGCCATGTATGCTTACTTTGTGCTGACACGTCAGGTGAGCAGTTAGAACTACCAACTCCAGACCTCCCCCAAGTTTTACAAGGTCCCCATGAATGGTAAGAGAGCTCTGTCTGACCTCTGCTGCTGTTCCATCACACAGGAATATATTTACCCTGACGCCAGAGACAGACAGTATCTGCTGTTCTTTCATAAGGGAGCGAAGAGAACACGCTTTGACATTGAGAAGTACAATAAACTAAAGGATGCCATTGCTGAGGTAAGATAGCTCATAAACAGATTCTCTTAACAGTCGAGCCAAAAATGAAAACGTGTCATTTTTACTTATAGCTGTGTTGTTGCAATCCTGTTCTGTCTTTTTCTGTGGTATACAAAAAATGTTTTGAAGAATGTTTATGGTCCTTTTTTCAATTCAATAAAAAACACAGCAACAAATTCACTGTTAGTTCTGCCAGTTTTTCATATGATATTTAAGCACAAATACCTGCAGCTTACAACTATGTCCCTCCAGTCAAGTTTAACCTAGTGATATACTGGCTTAAGTTATAGTTATATAGGCCTAGTTATATTAAGGTGTTGTGCCATGTGTATTTATATTAAACACACATCTTTTCTAGGCTAAATATGCTTATTATAGATAGCATCATATTCACTAAAGCCAGCACTATAAGTTGCCCATAAAAACAGAAATTTGGTTAGGATGAGATGTTTGTGCACAACATGGGCATTTGCACTGTTAGCTCCAAAAAGGACACAAAAACGTTGTATATAATGATGGAATTTTTTATTTATAGATAAAATACTCATTTAATTATGTTTGTTTTCTCTTGTTTTGTCACTATACCTCAGGCGGAGTTGGATCTAAAGCGTCTACGAGACCCTCTGCAGTTCCACCTCCCTACCCAGCAAATCGATGCCAGCAAGGACTGATGACAACGTGAAGCTCTCACTCCTTTCCCCTTTATTTCATATCTCTGCCTCCCTTTCTGATTTGTTTTCTCTCTAGCTTTTTATCTTTTGTTTACCTCTGTGTAAAACCATATCCACAGCAAACGTTGGAATTTTATTATTGTCATTTTGATTGTTTTCTTTGATTTTGAGCTAATTTGGCAAGTCTATGCAGAGGAGAAGGGGGTACAATTAAACGAAAGAAAACGCATCCCTGACAGAATGGCTGTGACTTGTGTTTGCTAATATGAGTGCTTTTATAATGCCACAGGAAGTCCCTGATATTAAACCGGAAATTGGGACATTGGGATTGGGAAGAGTACATCGCTATGAGACAATGATTCCATGTCTTGCATGGGACATAAACAGACTCTGAGGTCTACAAACCATCTGTCCTGGGTTGAACAGTTTTTCCACATTGGAGTACTTGATATTCCTAATTTTGACACTTTGCGGAAGAGATTTTTGAATGCGTTGCTCTTTTCCGGCTCGGGAAAAGATCTGTTTACCATCAAACCTGTCCTGTTGTGGCCGAAACGCTGCATCGACACCTGTACCTAACAGCCTAATCTAAACCCTCTTGACTCCTCTGACTTCCCTTCCCGCTTCCTGTACGGACCTGATTAAGCTGAAGACAGATCTAACAGCTAAAATATCACTGTGTGTTCTATTATTCCAAAAAGAAATTGTGGCACTTTTATTTTAAAAGCCATATTATGTTTATTATTATAATAATAGCAAAATTAGAAGAAACGTTCTCATTTTTACAGTTACACTTTTGTTTAATCATGCCACCAGACATTTCGTCTGCAATGCCCTGATAATTTCTTTTCACAGATTTTCATTATCAAGAGAAGCTCAAACGGCCCCAAAACACTCTGCTAAGCTTCTGCTAATGAATTTATTACTGAAGTTTTGTGCTTGGGCACATGTATATGTGCACACACATACACACTCCATCAGTTTACACTGCAGTGACAGACACACATGCATATGGTTGCTTAGCAAATGAGCAAAGTTTGATTTACATATATTTTTGTTTTGTCCATAATGGGATTTCTCTCTCACAGGAAAAAAAAACTTTCATTTAATCAGTATTTTTGGCTTGTTTTTCAATATAATTATTTAAACATCTCAAAACAGCTTAAATCAAGATACATTTACCTGAGGAGCAGAACAGCAAGTAACTTGTAGGATATTTCTAAGTTTATTTTTCTTGTCCTCCTATTGTTTTTTTTCTGTCTCCCTAAATTTTGTTAGGCTTTTATGGTTAGTAAGAGAAAATAAATTTAATTCAAGCTGTATTATCTGAAAACTATTTTTTTATCTTACAAAAACACACTTCACAACTAAATTTTGAAACATCCTCCAAACAAGACAAAAATCCTGGTTGAAAAAATGTTTTTTTGTTTTCTCTATAAATGGTTTAATTTTCCTACAGTGCCTGACATCATCTGCTGCAGTGTGCTTGTTAGGGCTCATCATATCAAACGCTTATCAATCCAATCCAATGCAATCCAAGAAAATGACCCTTTGAATGCTCCAGAAGCAAGTCACTGTGTACAATTTGATTTATTTTTCTTAAAAACAATTTGGATTGAGTTTCCATTAATCGTGTGGCATTTTTTTAGCTGCATATATCTGCCTCAATATGCCAAGAGTCTTTTGGACCATGCAGAGAATGTGTAATATATTAGATTCTAGAATTAGCGTGTGTTTTGCACACTTTGTGGCATGCTATAGAGAGAGACTGTTGCATTCTTTGTCTATATGTGGTATCTTTAGCAGAAAGGTCTTTGCGGTGGTTCAGGGCTGATTTTCATCATTTTTAAGTCAACTTAATTTTCATTCAAATAGTTTATTTTATGACATAGTAAATATAAGTACATTTCATATATATATATATATATATATACACACACAGTATATATGAGAAGGTTTCATAATAGCTTTCCCTTTGTTTCAAAGAAAATGGTCACCTCACAATCACCTCACAATCATATCAAGAATGTTTGAAATGAGTTTAGTAGGAAGTGACACCCTCAGCTTACTCCATATTACATGCTTGTGAAAATACCTCTGTGGCGTTATAGTTTTAAGTCCCTCCATTATCACAATGTTAGATATGTGAGAGGCCCCAGTACATGTTTGTGCCTACAGCCTTTTTTAACCATTTTAAAGCCATATTCATGTTATTTCAGTGTCTCTAGAGGCATATGCGCCACATAAGAGTGTGTGGTTGCTTTATCATCATGCCTTGTACATTCTCACTGTCTGTTTAGATTTGACGGGGTGGGACTCCAGCTGTAAGCTGTGATAGCAAGAACATGCCCAAATTCACCCAAAAATGAAAACAGTCCTAATATACTCACCCACACATCATTTTGACCCCATGTTGTATTATTTGCTTTCTTTTATGAAACACAATATAAGAAATACAATCTAAGTGGAGCATGAACATTCTGGTTTTCTTTGGTGTTTCACAGAAGAAAGCAAGTCATGTAATGACAGTTTCTATTTTTGGGTAAACTATTTCTTTATAAAGATTTTTATGGAAAAGAGGAAAGCTAAATTCAGTTGTCAGATTCCTGAACAACATTTAGCAATTTTTTCTTGTTTGGCTAAGCATGTGTGATAGAAGTGATGTGTTAGAGGCCTTTTAATGACCATTAAAATGACCATTTTAATGACCATTAAAAGAGTCCATCTTGACTATGATTTAGTGACACTACAATAGAAGTGTAGTGGGTATTTCATACATGGACACAGGGTGTGACTATGATTATGCCAAATAGGATAAGTTCCTGGATCAATACCTGCCCTTAACCCTCACCTATCCATACAAATCCCTATTTAAACCCCAGGCCTAAAATCTCATTGGTTGACCCACACAGATGTTAATCCAGGAACAAGTCCTTGAAAAGCAATTATCTGCAACAGTATGATGTTAAAAATGAGGGTTCTGTGTTTATATCATAACTCTTTGGTGCAAGCATCTTTTCTTTACCTTACAAGGCATAGCTGTTCAACATTCATAAATAATCAAATAGCAGTCCAGAATTATTTAAGCATAAATCAGTGATCTCCCACCTGAGATCAATAAGTTCACCCAAGAAGCGTTAGTGCAGGACAGTGCAGTCATAAAACATTATTGGTCATTATTTGATGATAAGTTTAACCTCTTATAGTTTATTTGTAGGGTTTTCTGTTTGTTTCAGGGTTTTTTATAATAGTATATCAAATATATGGAACTTATTCTAAAGCGGGTGTTGCATGAATGTATGTTTACATGGGGAAATTATATAAAAATTAATCAAAAAAGCAAAGATTATTATGAATGCTGATTGCAGAGTAATGGATTTCTGGTTCATCCAAAGTTTGATTTTTTTTTTCCTCCTAGTTCTCAACACCTCAGAGCCCAGCGGTGAGGAGCAGCTCTCACCCGCTGCAGAGGCTCTGAATGGTCATGAATCTAACCTCCATTATCTCTTGTGTCAAGCCTCTCTGTGCTCTCAGTCTCTTCTCTCTGCTGCTGCTCGATGGTTAGAATCAGAAGAGCTGCAGTAATGCCTTTACTCTAAATCCTGAGCTGAGAACGAGAGTGTGGAACATCTGAACGCACCATAACTCCGCCCATTTTCCTGTATTTCTTTGAGTCATTATTATACTCCCACACTGATTGCCTTTTAGATATGTATATTAAAGTTTTTCATATGCACTTAAAATGAAAATTATATTTCGTGAAATAAAGAAAATGAGAGTGACGCTAAATGAAAAAAAAAACACAAAACATCTTTTCTTTATTCATATTCTTTGTTTATTGTGCATTTATTTTAAAGGCATTGGATGCTGTAATGTTAGAAGACTTTAAAAATGAAAATGTAAAATCCTGTATCATTTATGAAATGTGTATAAAAGAGAAATGTAATTCAATTATCAATAAATACTTATCCAGTTTTAGAAATGGTAGTCATTTTGCTTTATATGAATAT
>JAZGTK010021646.1:0-10538 GCA_036877625.1 Ambastaia sidthimunki
GGGCCCATTTGCTTCATAAGTATTCTATATTGGATTTCCATAATACCAATACTAGGGCAGTCTTTACAGAGAGAAATGAGTGAGCTTGGGTGAAGCCTAAATCATTCTCCTCTATCCCGGGGCCTCAGCTCAGTGCAGAAGGTATGCAGTAGGACAACAATTCTGTTGGCTTGTCTGAAATACGATTGGAGTAGCAGCGTACACGACACAGTGAAATATTGATGAGTGACTGAGGGGTCCAGATGGAGCAGCTACCTGCTGAGTGTTATGAGCACAGACACACGTCAGCTCCCATCATACATGCCCCATCTGCCCTGACAGAGACACACTCCTTAAGAGGTGTGTGTATATGTGTGTCATGAACATTCATGAAGTAATAGGCCACTACCCTTGTCTGTAGGAGAAGTGATGCAAGTCAACAACAAATGTATATTTGCAAACATATTGAGTGCTAATCTAATGTTTAAGACAACAAACTGTTGAAAAAAAAAAACATTTAAAGATTTCTAAAAATTTACTCAAGGTTAAATTTTTCAAACCCTGGGAACTGCATTCCAGTTGCAAGTGTTTCACTTGGCACTGAATTTGACTTCTATTCAGGTTTAGGGGTGCATATATTGGCTATTTTATAACAGCTTTGAACAAAACTTGACGAATCAGATTTAGAGCCAGAACGGTTATGTAACGTGTTCCAAATATACAGTTTTGTTGACTGTTTTATGTCTGTCAGGTTCACTCTCTACTGGTAATGGTGAGTTTGGTGACTGGAGCGCCTTCTCCTCCACCAGTCCCCCCACCTCCACTGCTCCACCTGCCACCTCAGACCTTTTCATTGACGTGTCCACTCAGCCCGCCCCCACATCCTCCCAGCCGCCTTCTGCCGACCTCTTTGACCTGATGGCCCCCAACAGCAGCAGTCTCGGCGCGTCCCAAAGCATGACCTTCAACATGTGCTCACAGACTGGAGTTATGTCCATGTCCAGATCGCAGGTAAACTAAGACCTGGGGCCCAAGTTCTGTTTCAGGTCCTAAAAAATCCAAAAGAAGACTTTACTGCTTTACAGCTCAAATCATGTTGTCATGACGAGGCAGTAAAACTATAAAAACAGGAAATGTCTCATATCTTCCATGAGCATTGAGTAATAGTTTATAAGAGCCTTCTTAAAGTTTGAAAGAGTCTTTCTAAATTTGCCCAAATCACTTCAAACTTGGTGAGAGTAAAGGAGATATTAAAAATAGTAAATTGCAAACAGATTTTTGATACCTGAAAAAGTGTTGCCTAGGCGAGATACTTGGGAAGTTTGGGAAAATAAGAAACAGGAAGTGTCTCATATCTCTGCATGCTCTTACATCAAATTTTAGAAATGTGTTGTGTTGTGGGCTGATCATGATGTGGTTATTGTCAGTAAGAGTCAGAGTCATATTGCCACCAACTGGCAGCAGGAAGTGTGTCACTTACAACAGACTTTAAACTAGTCCTCAATTATTTTCCGAGTTAAATGCATGTTACAACATTGCATCGTTTTCTGAGAAGCACCAGGTGACTGTAGTACTTGGGCCCATCATCACTGTTTGCAGCAATATTTTATTGATTATTCTTCCTTTTGCAGACAATAGGTGGTCCGTTATTGCCTCAGCAGATGGGTCTACAGAAGTCAGGTGGGAAGGTATCAATGCCCACCACTTGGTCAGACCCAAGCGTGAACATTAGTCTGGATTTCCTTTCAGCAGGCCTGAACCCTCCCAAGCCCACACAGCCCACACTCAATACCATGATGCAGCAAGGTCAGAAAATTAATCTCTTTAAAAATGTTGTCAAAATTGAGTTTTTTTTTAATAAAGCTGTACATAGACGCTCAGTACAGAAACTTTTTGTCTTATGTTTGTTTATTGATAATATCTTACTAATACAGGATATTTAATGAATATATGATAAACCAAAGCCATAATAAAATGCACATAAAAAGTTTGATCTACTTTGTCGTTGTGTACATTGCCAATAAACATTCGTTTTTACATGGTGTGAACATAGCAATTATCTCCTAAAAATCAAAGAATTTGTTTCTCGTTTAGGTGTTCAACCGCCCTTGAACATGGTCACCCAGAATTTTGCTGGAATAACACTTAATACCCAGCCACCGTCAGCAACTGCTAGAGCAGGAATGAATCCCATGCTGGCTGGAGGAGTCATGGGAATGCCTCCTGCCATGGCAACAGGCACTATGGGAATGGGCTCCGTGGGCATTGGAGGCATGCCTGCCAATCATGGACTAATAGGCATGAATATGAACATGGCTCCAACTGGCATGGGCCTACATGGTGCACTTGGCATGCCCGGCATAAGTATCAGCCCAGGTATAAATCCTGCCATGGTGCAACCTAAACAAGATGCCTTTGCAAACTTCGGCAACTTTGGGAAATGAAGGGTGATCCAGTCCAGGGGGTTAACAGTCCAAATACACCTTCTCAAAAGAAGGAGCTGCATCCAGTAAAATGGACAAACGACACTTCAATCACTTGTCCTTATACATTAACAGATAATAAGAAAAAATAAACATGAATCAGCTTTTCTGTGGGTTGGTAATCGAAGGGTGGAATTATTTTGTACATGGTGCAAAGCATATTATGTACTTTAAATATGTTTGAATGCGGTTTGGTACATTTTTCCACTGTCTGTTTTGTAACAGAATCCTCATAGAAATTGTTTTTGTCATGGCCCCATTTACCATTTTAAATACGATTCATTTCAGAAATTACCTCATAATTTGCATAATTCATGCTGTGATTTAAAGACTGCTAGTGAGTGACATTGTAAATACATCTCTGTGTGCAAAAAATAAATAATTGTACTCTGTTCTCAGATGGTATAAAATAGGACAAATTACCACAGGTCCTTAATATTAGTTTATCATCATCACTTTCTGTTAAAGTTCGTCAGATGAAGTCACTCCCTAAAATCTGTTAACACTCCACAATCTGCCGTTGGATTTAATTTGGAGTTAGAAAATGGTCAACTTTTTATGGGCTGTATCTTTGAATATAGTTTCAGTTCTTTTGTGTAGCAAGCTGCTTGACCATAAGTTAAAGAGCATCTAAAGGTGCAACACTTGCCTTTTTTAAAGAATATGAACTATGTGAGCAGTACTTCATCCATCAAGTTGAGGCCATCTCGCAACAATCAACAGATGTTTCACTCCTAAACTACTGTGAGTCAAGTGAGAACAAAACAGCAGATTTCTTGAGTTGCACAACCGTGTGTGGTAGCAGGAAGTGTTACATGTTTCCATTAACTACTTGAATTGGTGTTTATAATGCCTTGTAATTACTTATCTGTCTTACCTATTACTGATTTCTTGCATGAACAAAGTGTCTCAAGTTTATAATTTGTTTAGAATAAAGCATTGCTGTGGGTCAGTGTTACATTTAGAAAATGTCAGTCACAGGATTGTATCATGGTTACAGACTCAGTGAAGGCATTGTGAACCCCAAATGAAGTTTACTGTCACTTTTATTTTTTATGTTTGTTGTTTTTAGTTTTGCCCATTTTCCATATGCTGCTTTAAACACGCAAAAATGGGGCCATCCATCAACCACTGAGGCATTATTCAAAATGACCAAATCTTTATTTTATTACTATTTAGATTTATTCCATAGGGGTTTAGTTTTCCTATTTTAATACTTAACATTATACAGAGATATCCTGTGCATATATACATTGTTATAGGCATGAGCAAATAACTGAGTACACATTTATTAGTTTATGCAAATGTAAAGAAAAACATAAGATCAAGCGCCTCTTTCATTCGTTTCTTCTCAGATTTCATCCTTTTGATTTTATTGTACTCAAACTTTGTTTAACATTAAACAATTTCATCAAAACTGTGAAGTGAGACTTATGTAATGGTGTTGCTAATATCCAGCCTTTAAGGTCTGATGATCAGGCTAGAGGAATTCAATCTTGGCATATTTCAATCTATGTGTTTCTGCCTGTTTGTAACTCACGGGTGGGAAATATCAAGGGAGTATTTGTTCTTACGTTTTGTGTGCAAACCTTAAACCCCCTTTTGAGGGTCGAAATACAGTTTTTATGCCTTGGTCTCTTATCTGTAATATGCTAAAATCCTTATAGCTCAATACGTTGGTTTTCAAAGATGACCGTCTTGATCTACAGTAGATGGGATTCTGTACTCTTAATGTTTTGTCCTGTGTCTCCCTCTTGTGGGAATTTGGTGAATCTCACGAAACAAAGTAATTGTTTCAGACATAGTATACGCTTATAAAGGGTAAAGATGTTACCTGTACAGGGTTCGTTATATTTACATAAAAAGCCATTGTATGAACAGGCTAATAAACTGGCGTGTAAATGTTAATTTATAACAAAAAACAATAGATGGGTATTACAAGTTCACGGTAACCCACCCAACTTTAAGACAAAGTGTGTGTTTGTGTTTGTTGTCATTGTGTTTGTGTGGTCACAACAGTGTCTCGTGCTTTTGTTTTTGTTTAGTATGAGTGACGCGCGTCACAAACTTTACGATTCCACGACCGTTACAGAGTTGCGACTGACCGAACTAATGGACAGACATCCCAAAAAGAGAGCTCGGGTAATGTTCAAAACTGAACAAGACACAAGCAAGAAGATGGAAAATGATGGTTTGAAGCAATCGGATAGTATTGTCGGTGTTTGTGCCTCTGATCGCGGTGAATCAGCGCAGGTTAAAACTCCTGCCACATACAGACAACCACAATATGAAGATTTCAACTCGATCAACAAGACAATGACGAATGACAGTGAGACTAAACAGGAGATGGTTAACAATGTTATCCCACCATCTGTTGCTTTGGGTCAGGCTTCTCCACAAACAGGTAATTTCAAAGAAGATGGTTTTTGGTGGTTTATCTATCACAAATTAACTGTAGTTTACCTATAGTTTTAAGTAGCATGTTACATTTTAACAGTTTCTAATTAATAAACACAAAAAACAAGTAACTAATATACCACACAGACTCTATTACAGTAACAATTTAAAAATAAACATTTTCATGAATAAAAACGTTTTCACATTACATGAAATTCACATTTGGTGATAACAGTATAGTGGTAAAATAATAAAAAAATAAATAATTCCTTATATATAGAGTGCATTCAGAAAGTTTGCAGAGCCCTTTCACTTTTATTATGTTGCAGCCTGATAATACAATAGTTTCAGTTAGAATTTTAGAAAGTTTTGCAAATGCATGAGACAAATTGAAATATCACATTTGCATATTCAGAACCTTAACTCTGTACTTAGCTGAAGAACCTTTGGCAGCAATTACAGCCTCTAGTCATTTTGGGTATGACACAACAAGCTTTGCACTTCTGGATTGGGAGATTTTCTGCTCTCAAGCTCAATTTGGTTGGATGGGGACTGTTGGTGGACAGCCATTCGGTCTGAGGTCCTGAGCACTGTGGAACAGGTTTTCATTAAAGATATCTCTGTACTTTGCTCCATTCAGCTTTCCCTCAACCCTGACCAGTCTCTCAGTCCCTGCTGCTGAAAATCACCCCCACAGCATGATTCTGCCACCACTATGCTTCACTGTTGGGATGGTATTGGGCAGGTGATGAGCGGTGCCTGTTTTTTTTGACATAACGTTTAAAATTTAAGCCAGTTCTTGGTTTCATTAGACCATAGAAACTTGTTTCTCAGTTTGAGAGTCCATCAGGTGCTTTTTTTGCAAACTCCAAGTGGGCTTTCACCTCTCACTGGTCACCTCTTACTAAGGCCCTTCACCCCTGATTACTCAACCAGCACTTGGAAGTCTTGGTTGTGCTAAACTTCTATTTGAGAATTATGGAGGCCACTGTGCTTATGGGAACCTTCAGTGCAGCAGAATTGTTTTTGTAGTCTTCAGATCTATGTCATGCAACAATATTATGTCTGTGAGCTCTGCAGGCAGTTCCTTTGACCTCATGGCTTGGTTTTTAGCTCTGTGTATTGTATTTTTAGCTCTATATGTATTGTCAGCTGTGAGGCCTTTGATAGAGATGTGTGTGCCTTTCCAAATCATGTCCAATAAATTTAATTTATTACAGGTGGACTTCAGTCAATGTGTAGAAACATCTCAGCAACAATCAAAATAAATGTCTGAATGGGTCTGAATATTTATGCCAATGTGATATTTCCTTTTTTTCTGAATAATTTCTAAAGTTGTGTTTTTACTTTGCCATTATGGGGTACAGATTTTTTTAAAAAACAATTATAGTATCAGGCTGCAGCAAAAAAAGGTTTTAAAAAATAGAAAACAGGTATGTGAGGTTATATTCATTGATTGGCTTGGCAGTGTCTTCATTGTTTGCTTGGCGATCAGTTACTTGTTTTTGACTGTTTTTATACCTGCTCTCATGTGCACTGAAGATAATGATCAGAAATAGCACCACAAAGTTTCAGTATAAAAAACATTAATTAAACCACAGTTCCTATGAAAAAACCATGGTACTACAATAAAGTTAGTAAACCATGGTTCTTGTGTGGAAACCATGGTTTTACTAAAAAAAAAAACAGGTAAACCATGGATCCTGTTTGAAAATTTGGTTTCTACACAGAAATCATAGTTTAACTGTGGTTCCCATTCGAGGGAACTTGACACTGCATCTGTTTTGACACTATGGGGAAACGCCGTCAGTGTGACTGGTGCTGAATCTCAGGTCTAATCACGCCAATCTAACTGGCCCATGGCAGTGCCTGATGTGCTGAATGAAGACATGCCCCCATAGCGTCAAACCAGGCACAGTGTTTTGTTCCTTTTTCAAGGAACCAAGATTGCATACATTAAGTTAAACCATGGTTACTGTAGTAAAACATAGTAAATTTATGAAAGGGTTTCTCAGAATTTCTCAGGATAAAATGTCATCATGTTTTCAAGTTCACTCATGTTATTTTAAACCTGTGTGACTGTCTTTCTTTCGTGGAAGCCATTGCTTTCCTCCACTGAGTTGTATATGTAAGGTTTTCAACATATGAAAAAGAAGAGCAGTCAGGAATATAAAAGTACCTTTTGTGTTCATGAATGAAAATCATACAGTTTTGAAATCATATGAGGGTAAGGAAATATTTTTAAAAAACATTTTTCAGTGATTCAGAAAAAATATCTGAAGAAGCTTAAGAAAGACACCATTAAAAGGCCGATGAATGCATTTATGGTGTGGGCAAGGATCCACCGACCCATCTTGTCCAGGGCCAACCCTGGTGCCGACAACAGCGATATCAGTGTCTTACTGGGGTTAGAATGGCACAAACTGTCTGAAGAGCAGAAGAGGCCATACTATGAGGAAGCACACAGAATTGAAGCACAACACAGGCAGAAGTACCCAGGTAAATGTTGGAGGTAGAATCAAAGGCATAAACATAGAAACTCAGTATTAATAGAGTATAAATGTGGTAGTTTCATATTTTTCATTATTCTTAATCAACATAGGTTGGGTCTTTCAGCCAAAAAAGAGGAGTTATGGCCCAGGAGATCCACCTGCCATGCCTACCAGCCAAACATCCTTACCCACCACTCTGACATACACACAGAGATCAGTACCTTACCTAATGCCTCTGACATCTGTTAGAGAAAACCGTTTACTAGGGCAGGCCAGACAAAATACTCCAGGTTCTGCTAAAATTCTTTGTATCCTTACTCTAATAAGGAATGAGTGTTCATTCAAGGTTCAAATATATGTACAACTTGTGGGCTATTCAGCTCTAGTCCTACAGGGCAGCTCTCCTGCAGAGTTTTTTCTAACTCTAATAAAACACATCAGCCTGTAATTTTCAAATAATCCTGAAAACTTTTATTATTTTATATTATGGCTTCTGCTGCTTTTCAGAAAGTGGCACTCCAGGACTGGAGTTGAATAGGCCTGCCATAATTATAGTGTTATAATTACTTGTTCAGTTCTCATTTGTCCAAAATAATGAAATAAGAATTATTTTTTAAATATTTCCCACCCCAAACTGAGACAGCTGCATTTCCACAAACATAGCCCAAATGTACATGCATTACAGTGATGTAATAATGTGTCTCTATACTATGTGTAACTTACCCAGTGTAATTTAATGATCTTGGTTTTTTTGACTGTTAGGTTTGTAAAACAGAATATTTATAACACAACATTAGTTAGTCCTGCATCAGCTCACAGGTATAGTAAAATGGCAAGTTTTTTTTTAACTTAACAGGGTATGGCATTGTGAATTGAGAATGCCTTTTAAATTCCAAAGAAATGCCTGACTTCAGTTTAAATTAGTGTAACAAAGAAGATGCAAAATTGCAATTCAAATGTGAAAGAAAAGGAAACAGATTTCTTGTCATTTAACTGCAGCTAATCCACACTCATGAGTTAATTGTTTCACCTTAGTAAATATCTGGGTTTTTGAACATGCTATGTAACAATATCAGTTCCCATGCTAAAATTCCTGATACATTCATGATACAGCCAACATCAACCAAAGAATGGAGGTGCAACAAGGTTTTCAAATGCCAGTGCAAGGCCCCGCCCATCTCTACGCAGCAGAAGTATGGAATCCCACAAGCAATTTTTTTAGTGCTACCTTCTCTTCACACTTTTACATGAGTGGCCCCCATCAGTTCTACCCATCAGTGTAAGCTTCAAAAAGCTAGTGGCATTGGTTTTAATAATGTATAAAATAAATGACAATGTTTGTTGAGAAAAGATATGTAATGCAAGAGCAAGAAATATGGAAGTATGGATTTTTAATATGTTTCTCGCACAGAGCTATTCCAAAGCCAGGCTGTTGTTGCCAGTTGCCAATGCCATTGTCTGAAGACCTGAGGACTGAACCAGCGTCTGTCCCAAACCAGGACTACACCACTTATGTCCATTACAGTTGGTAGAAAAGCTATTTGAGAATGTATTAATATTGTTTTGTTACAATGTACAGTAAATTGCGATAAAATTATAAACATAACAGTTATTTGTTATTTGCTCTGCAGCTTGTTTGATATTTTTTTAAACTGGATGAACATGCCCCAGTGAAGATGTCCAACCGTTCATATTTTCTAATAGGCTATAATGGTTTTTAATAAAGCCACACTACGAATAATACTAACACTACGAGTCTACGAATATATATATTCGTGTATGTCACGCACTGGAAGTTTTTCATAGAAACTGAATATCTCACATCACCGTTTTAAAAAGCAGTATTTATTTTTAACAAAGTAAATGTTTCAATTTGTATGTTGTTTGCCATTTTCTGGTTTTACTGTGGAATTATAACTTGATTTATAAGCCAAGTTGCTCCGCTATTTTGTGATCGTTTAAACTAGTTAAGACTAATGAACTACATTGTTTGTCATTTAAAAATAAACCACAGTCAACATTAGAAGTATCTGAGCTAAGGGATGATCTTCTGATCCAACGGTGTGTATAAAGTGCGTCTCCGTGGGTTTACTGAACAGTTAATGCAGCCAATGATGAGAAAGAAACGTGTGAACAAGTGATCTAGGAAATGCGCTTCACCAGCACCAGGAAGTTGAGCTATTGTGTGTACAGTTTGTAGAGTGATGGCGGAGAACATAGATGGAGACAACACTGTATTGGGGGAGAACAGGTGAGGTAACTGCAGAAAAAGTGAAAATGACTCTGTGGCATAAAGATCGTGAATATATGTTCTCTTGTCTACACTGCAAACGCGGGACATAACGAAAATTATAATTAAAAAAAACTTCCTAAATTATAATACATGTACGTCTGCAATGCAAACTCGGGTGATTATACTGGAAACCTTTTAGTCTAGTAGTTTAACTGCACTCTTGCATTGCAGACAAAAGCGTTATAATGGATGTTTGGGTTGTAATTGTGCTATTCTAGTCTGAAAGATTGCGCACGCGCTGGTACTGGTTAGCATGTTTGTTAGCTAAGAAGCTCAGAGTTGTCATACGTTCACTGTCTTTCTATTTATTTGTTTAAGTATTTCCCATTAGGCCAAAGTACATTACAGACAAAAACTACATCAAGAAAGAATGAACTAATCGATAAACTTTTGTGTAGCTGGCGTATTTGATATGTTTTGCTAGCTAACTTTAGCACGCAGGCTTCTTGCGGACATATATGTCCTATATCTGTGAAAAAAACACGTTAGAGAACGAATACACGTTGTACGTATTTTTTGTAACGTTACTTGTGAAATTTAAATGATCTTATTTTAGCACTGAATTATTTTAGTTTTAGTTTAGATTAGCTCCGAGTACAGAATCCAGACGAGGTTCAGTTTAACAATCATCACTAAGTCTACGTGTTCAGCATGTGAATATCTGTTTTGGGCAAAACCTTAAATTAAAGCTCTTCGTAGTATGTAAATGCAATGGTACTTAAATATGATAAGAAAGACGTACAATGGTATATATTATCAAACTACCATGATAATTCCATTTGATGCCATCACTGTATTGTGTACTGTGTCACTACTACAGTATTTATTGTAAGGCTGTGTGCTGCATTGATTGTGCAATATGATTGTATAAAACAAGCAATACTGGGGGTTTGT
>JAZGTK010021647.1:0-10537 GCA_036877625.1 Ambastaia sidthimunki
GGGGAAACTCAAGCAGCGGATATGACGTCATCAGTCCAGCTGTATTTAAATGATCCACGTGTTTACATGTATCTAATATTAATACTAATATGTCATGTTTTCATCACTTTTTAGAAACAAAACTGCCACATATTAAATGTTCTGTGCGTATTCACGAATATAAAGCAAACGCAGATGTTTGACAGGAGGTGTGTAAAAGATATAAAGTATTATCCGAAATCATTTAATTTTAAATCTACTCATGCACGAAATCTCTAAATATGATCATTTCTATGACTTCCTTCGTTTTAACATTACAAATATTGAACTTAACATCCTATAGCTTTAAAAACAAAAATGTTTGGTTCAGCATTTACTGTTATCGCAGTAAGATTTAAAGTTTAAGTCACAAGATTTAAAGTCATATCTACAGAATATGGGCACTTAAAGAAACTTTTGGACATGTTGTCATTTTATTTGTCATGCACCGAATGTAAAAAGTTTCGACTCTGGTGGGACTCGAACCCACAACCTTTGAATGACCACATTCTTCAATCTAGAAGTCCAATGCGCTATCCATTGCGCCACAGAGCCGCTGGGACGTCCCGCTACTGCGTCCCTACTCCTCCAATCAGCGCTCCGGGCCATTACTGAGTTATAATCCTTAATAAATATTACTGTGTTGAATTAACTCATATCTACCCATATTATTATATGTAAATATGAGTTAATATTTTTATTCAACAATAATAAATTTATTCTTTAGTGTCAAGGGGATTTTAAGTTATTTTAGGGTCTTTTATTTTGAAACGAAGTACTTCCGCTATGAGAAACACATGTGAGTACCACGCCGTGTGTCACTACACGCAAAATGGCTTCGTGCAGTATAGAAAACTTGCTTGCCAAGGCTGAAAAAGACGAGGCCGAGAAGCTTAAAAGCATTATAGTTACCAAAGAATTGGACCTCGAAATTGATCCGGGTAACTTGCTTGCGTTTGATAAGAACCGGATAGACACTCAGGAATTTAAAGAGAAGAATCGGGAAGACTTTCTGCGCTCGTTGGCGAGAGATAACACGCAACTTCTCATCAATGAGATGTGGAAACTTCCGACAGAGAGGGTTGACGAAGTAATCGTCGCCAAACTCCCAGAGCAGACCACAGCATTGCCCAGAGAGAAGCCTGCACCCAAACCCAAGCCTCCTACCAAATGGGAACAGTTTGCCAAACTGAAAGGCATCCAGAAGAAAAAGAAGACCAACCTGGTATGGGACGAAGTTCACAAGGAATGGAGGAGGAGATGGGGATACAAGCGTGCCAAAGATGACACCAAGGAATGGTTGATCGAAGTTCCAGCGACTGCAGATCCCAACGAGGACCAGTTTGCGAAGAGGAATAAAGCCAAGAAGGAGAGGGTGGCGAAGAATGAATTTAACAGGCTCAAGAACATCGCCAGGGCTCAGAAGATCAAGGTGCCAGGCATGGGTCTCGCTCCCAGCCTTCACCAGTCCAAATCAGAGCTTGCACAGGCCGTGAGTGTTGCGAAGATATCCACTGCGTCTGTTGGGAAATTTCAGGAAAACCTGCCCAAGGAGAAACCAGCAAAGAACACAGGGAAGAAGAGAAAATTCCAGCCTGTCATTGGTGACTTCGGTAATGAGAAACAAAAACAGCTGGATTTGTTGAAAATAATAGACAGTAAAAAACCACGTCTTGACATCACCAGAGCTGTGAATAAACAGATGAGGGAAGAGGACATGGAATCTGCGGCTCAAAGGAGAAAGAAAGGATTTGGAAAGAAGGGACGCAGAGGAAACGCACCTGGAAAAGGAAAAGGCAAGGCTGGTGGAAAAGGAAAGGGACCCAAAGGCAAAGGGCGCAAACCACCCGCAAAACAAGGAAAGCGCTAAAAATACAGAACTGTGGACTTAAAACCCATTAAAATGTTACTTATTTTGCATGTGAGACGCCAACCCAGATGTGGCAGGTGTCTTAATGCTAGATAATGATGTTATTCTGTATACATTGTTAAAGCATTGCTTTTGTGTGCTGTTGTCATGTTAAAACGATTGTTATGGATACAGTGCTGAAAAATAATGTCTAATTTAATTTTGTGACCTTCACTTTGGGTGTCCATTAAGATGTGATTTTGAAATGAATTAAAAACAGTAACAGAATCATTCTGGACGTCGTCTGTTGTTGTTTGTTAATTTCAGTTTGTTATTTTTTGCATTCAGTTACTAAATAAATATTTGTTTAGTTGCACACTTGGAATAAAATTTAAGAATTGGTTTGTACACTGTAAATCAAGGCCACCTAGAGGTCTATTGAAGTATTACATCTAAACGGATGTTCAATTATGTGACCCAAAACATCCTAAAATAAAACGTAAAGTCTCAAGCAAGTCAGTACGAATCTTGTTCTCGTCATATTTGTTAAATATTGCTGTGATATCAGTTAATAAACAACTTTTTATAATGTTAAGCCTATGAGAATATACATCATTTGTTTCTATGCGTTACTGTAATGATTGTTGGTGTATTCATTTCGTAAGAGTTAAATGATCTTAAACACCCCCAACCATCCAAGAACAACAACAAGACAACATATGTTCAAGATAGTGATGTGTCTGCAGAGCTGGTGGGTCTAAATGAATAAGCTGCTCTTCACTCGGTTGATGGATGGTGTTTGACGGATCAGATGGGGTGTTTTGGAGGGGAAGCTTCCATCTGTTGACTGCCGTCAAGCCTGTAAAGACCATTTATTAAACAATCATTCCCAAGCCAATGGGCAGAAATTAAGGGCACGATTCATGGCCAAATCGATTAATACTGCTGAGCTGAGAAACTCAATGTGCATACCGATATGATACATGAAAATGTATTTTATTATGAAAAACAAAATACTAAACGCAAATGCATTTAAATACAAACTACATCTGATTTTTTTCATAGGCATTTAAAAACAAAATAGCGTTTTTATTTAAAATAAGTATTATAAATACATGCCCATGCCTAACTGATATTATATTAATATTATTAATGTATATTTTAATGTAATGCAAGATGAGAAGAGAGCAAAAATGTATCAATTATTAAAAAAGTGGTACTTATTTGTTAAGTGTAAACATATTTGTGTATGTCTCAAATGTGCCTAAAATATTTAAGCAATGTGTTTGCATTAGATTATAATTTACTGTAATACGTTGCACATTTTTCAGTTCTGTTATCACTGGGTTTGGAATAATACGTGTGCGATTAATCCATTAAAACATGCCATTCACATTTAAAGGCTAATGAGAAAAGTTCATTTTAAATAGCAAACTATAAATGTATTAGGTTGGTAATTCACAAACTTTCCAACAGATGGTGGTAACACACAGCCATCTATTTCTAACTGACCCAACCAGCTAGTTGGTTTAGGAAGGTTGACGTCATTTACCATCTTAAGCATATGGGCGCCAATGGCCTGCAGGGTTATTTCCGATCATAATAAACAGATAAATGTGATAACAGGAGTGATAATAAACAGATATATGTCAGTACACAAACAGTGAGACTAAATCCTTTTTCAAGCGTTTTAAAATGCATTTTAAAATTATGTTTAATATTTATACAATAAGTATATTTTTGCTTTGTAAATAATGCCATAATCGTCATAGTTCCTTTAGGCGGGCATATTTTGTCAACTTTTCCATATATTGTAATTATTATTATTATTATTACAACACCATATAACATATAATGATTTATGCATAAACGAGCATGTTAAAGCAATTATTATATGATGTTAGTTAACCGCATAATTTGTATTATTTTTGTAACGCTACTTATGTAACGCAGAAAAAAACAAAAAAAAAAGTGAACTAATGTAAATTTTAAATGAATATCTGTTCAATAAAGCAAAAGTGGTGCATTTAAGGACAGTGGCGTGAGTATGTATGTAACCTGGTTTCTCTGTGACCTGTAAAGCTTGTTGTTTATATTCACAGGGCGATGAGTTCACTGAGAATGACTGAGGGTTGCTTCAACGCATGTCAATGTCGGTCGGGTGTGTACTGATGCTGGGGGTGGGCGCCGGGTGAATATGCCATCATCCATAATGAGTCTGCAAATTACACACCCTACTAACACACACACACACACACACACACCCGCGGGCAGCTGCTCATAACACTCCCCAAACAGGTGGCCCATCTCGAAGCTCATTAGCCAACAATACACACACACAGCACACAAACACTGATCAATTCTTCCTTTCCCAATGGACCTGTAGCTTTGTGTAGCTTTTATGCATTAAATACTGTATAAAATATATACTTACACTTATGTCACTTATATAATGTACATAATGTAAGTTTCATTGCATAGGTAACAAAATATCAACAAATTATGCTACCCCTTTGTTTAGAACTATTTAGTTATTTTTAACCAGCTGGTACTAAGATTATTGTTTGGAAGTTTGCAAAGCCCACAAACTTCTTTGTGTGAAATGTTACAATTGAAAATTAAAACGTTATTTATTTCATGTAAACGCCACTTGGTTTGATATGATTTTTAGTATAATGCAAAGACGATCATACATCTTTCAGTTTGGTTTAAGTGTCCAAATACCTTTATATTATACAATCTCAGCACATATATGTTCTGTGGCCTTTTCTTCATCAACCAATTGTGTCAGCACAATTTCACAACTTCATTACTTAAACACCAGTGTGAATCCTGTATGATTTGTCAGGGCATTTGTGGGGCTACTTGTTAAGACCCTGTTTTGTGCAGTGAAGGTGTGGAAGATTAAACTTTAGCTGTGGTCTTCTGACAGTCTCTTGCACACAGATCCTGGACCAGTTCAGCCTTTCGTTTCGTCAAAGCGCCGGAATCTGGGTCATCAGGAATAAACAGTCCTTTGTGTTTGTTGTTTTCTCTTTGTGTCGCCCAGCAGAGGCAGCTTACACACCCCTGGGGGGAGGACATGGAGGAGGGTGCTTTCCTGGAGCTCAGATGTGAGGTCCTGCCTCACAGCTCTCACCAAATTACCCCAGAGGATCTTATCCAAGCACTGCAGGAAAAGCCAGTGCCTTGCAGGGGGCACCGTAGGGGCTTTAAGACCCATTGATTGACTCTTAACTCCAGGACAGTACTGAGAGCATAAACAAGAAGTACTGTAACTATATGCTGTTTTAGATGCTTATTATTATTAATTTCAACAATGATCAGCCCAGCAGTATAGAATAGGTATAGCTAGATACAGAATATTTTTCCTGGAACATTTCCTAAAACATTTCTCTGTGCCTGAAAACTCAAATGACAAATTATCATTAGAAGCTTACTGTTGCGAATCCGGGAAAGGTAACAAGACCGTTTTGAACACTGATCTGTCATGTACTTGCTCAATATAGTTGTTTATTTTTAACCTACATCAGCAATTAGTGCAACGAATTTTAAATTATGCAAATTGCTTATGGTATATTTTAACTTTGAGCTCCTGTTTTACTCCAAATGAATGGGCAAAATCCACATGTTCTACCACATTAATGCATTTATTTATCCAAGTGGAGACATTTTATAGACTTCAACCTGTTAAGAAGTTTTCATTAAGCACTGGGACAAATATTAAAAATTAAATCCTTTGAATTAGCAGAAGTAACTGATTTTTTCAGGTTTTAGCTTAATAAAATGCCTCAGCCATCTGCTCTGCTTACTGGCCACAGTCACTACAGCTTTCTCCTGGACCTCTTAGAACTTCTTCTTTAGCACTAATCCATGATGAGGCGTCTGCTGATGTCACATTAACGTTCTACTCTGTGATTTTGCCAGAGCCTCCAGAGCCTTCAGAGACTCAAAAATGAAGACAAAACCCATATACCTGCTGCCTGCAGCTCACCTCAACAACAGCTGGTGTGCTTATCCTCAAGTGATAAGAGTGAATTAGGTAGAGAAAGCTTTGATCTGCCACACCCTCAAGAACACAGTGTCCACAATTATCTCCTCCTTTTACCAGGTGCCTCCTCAACAGAAAGGCTGTTTCAAAAAAGCAAAATCTGTCCTACGAGACCCACCTTTGGTGTCAGATCATGTCTCATTAGCTGTCCAGGATCACTGTGTGGACGGTAGAATCATTCAAACTTACACTGTACATAAAGCACACTGCAGCCCTCAGTTCATCCTGGTAGCAACACCTGGCATAGAAGAACTGTTTTTGGCTGTATGGTTCCATAAAGAACCTTCAAACTCTGTAGAACCTTTCTGTTTCTCAAAAGGTTCTTTGTAGTGGAAAAGGTTCTTTAGACTATTCTTTTATGATTCTTTTAGGAACCTTTGACTGAAAGGTTCTTTAGAGAACCAAAACTGGTTCTTTTATAGAATCACTGTGGAGAACCTTTTGTACCACATTTCTTATTAAGAATGAACCCCATTGGCTCTCAAAAACTAAAACGCAACAAAACCACCCATCCAAATGAACTCGTTTATAGCACAAGCTCCCATAACAGTACAGTATAGTTATGTGCCTGGCCTGCACAGTGTCCAAACTCTCAGCAGTCAGCCAGTTGTCACCATTGGAAAGATTGACCCATATTAATGGGCACCTTTGGCAGCAGAGCGCCACGCCTGGGTTTCCCGCCTGAACTGTGGGTGCCTGCCAGATGACTGGGTCTGTCAATGCAGCATGAGCCCACCATCTGCTGTCTAGTGCACACAATGGCAGGCAATGTGCACGCGTACCCCAGGGAGGGGCTTCACGGGATGAGTTCATCCCACATGTTGCATTGGGACATGCACACACACAAACGCACACATGCGATGTTCACGTGCATGCTATTATTCTCTCACAGAAAAACACAAACCTTTTCATCTGTAAAAAAATGCAAATAATGCATTTTTACACAGATTTTTACATATTTTAACACACAGAGCATGCAAATATATTTGTGGTGCCTACAAATATTACTTACAAAATAACATGTACAGACTGACCACTATTAACAGTTGTTTTATTGTATTTAAAGTAATTTTATTGAGATCATAATTGTATTTTAGAGTTTTAACACGGCCGGCTGAATCTTATAAAACTTTCACATTTCTTTCATCTTATCCCACACAATGCATTATTACAGTTATAAACAGTGAAACCATTTTTGCTGCTTACCTCATTCCCTCATCCCTTTACCTCATTCTAGGTCAGCGCTGGGATTTCAACCTAAAGATTAAACTTCTTTCTAAATTTACACATCACTGTCAGAGAGGACAACAGGTGTTTGCTTTGAGATGAGTCAGAAATGGCTTCAGTGGCATTAAGCCCGGCGCGCACTATACAAAAGCCCTAACCAGCCGACCGATTTACCCGCAATGGGCCTTTGACACCACTCAAGGCTGCATTGACCATCTGAAGAACACAATAGCAAAGTGTTCTTTGAATTAGAAAGAAACATATAAGAGCACATGTGTTATGGGCTTGTAATGGCCGTCAACAGCAGAAGGCATGTCACTAGGGCCTTGTGCCCCTCTGTTCAGGGGAAATTGAGTGAATGGGCCTCCAAAACCAAAAGACATGCAGAACAATAGAAGCCAAAAGACATTATTTCATGGGTGAATGGGCCTCTTTAGACAGAGCAGCTGACCTGTGGAGAGCCTGGTTGTTCAGAAAGGGTGTGGGCTGAGGACAGAGACTTGCGGCACACCCCCAGGTCCAGTAACAGGGGACAGCAGAGACCTCAGTCTCCATTACTGCAGTAAATACCTGGCTTTGAGGTCTGACATGAATGGCAAGGTGATCATTAGCTGACAAATTAAGTCCAGAGGAGGACAAAAGACACAATAATCCAAAACTTAAATACTGTTTGAATCAGTTTTAGGGTGCCATTCATCTGACAACCTTTTAAGAAAAATACAAACGTTTCACTTTTGGAATGCATTTATTTATTTTTAGGGATGTGAATGAGAACATGGCTATTGGACGGGTGTGTTGTAATATCAGAGAAGCAGATTACAGTTGTCAAATACATCAAATATACTGAAAGAGAAATGGATGTTATTTGAACATGCTGTTTGCTTTCATGCATGTAAAGCTGCTACATTTACTTGCTCAACATATGTGGTTGTGTTAGAATGTAAAAACAACAAGACAAACACTTATACCCAACAAAATGAAGACAAATACAGACACTTTCAGCAGTTATTTACAATGTTACATGAGACAATAAAAATTCAATCTGTAACAGATATGATGCAGTCAGAGAACTATAAACAATGTGTAAATTCTACATACGACTGTAGTGTTTTTTTTTAATGCAAATCGTCAGTTTTTGCATTTATTAACTGGGTTACAATCACAAAAAGTAACTTTTTACAAAATATCATACTTAATTTTAATAAGACCAATGTGTTACTCTAATACGTAGCTCTAATACTGACAAATCCATCAACATTGGG
The DNA here is from genome assembly GCA_036877625.1 of Ambastaia sidthimunki. NCBI lineage: Eukaryota > Metazoa > Chordata > Actinopteri > Cypriniformes > Botiidae > Ambastaia > Ambastaia sidthimunki. The sequence goes on from JAZGTK010021647.1 coordinate 8,408, forward strand.
GTCAGTTCTTGCCCTGACTAAAGCTTCAGTGTGAATAAGCTTAAACTATTTTACATTGGTTGTCCTCGGTACAACACAAAAAAACAAACAAACAAACAAACATGTGAGAGCCAAGCAATTGTCGTACACTTCCTTCAATAGATGTGTGTATGTCTACGCTGTCAGTAACTGTCAGTAGTAGCAAAACCTTACATACATTCTCCTGAGCAGAACTCGAAACATTTACACGTATTTCCCCTCAGTTGTCATCATGACATGTCGGTGTTTTAATGATATGTGTCAATACATTCAGCCACCAGTAACAATTCCCTACATTGATCAAATTGTAAACACTACAGAGAGGGCAAAAAACTAAACAGACTCAAGAGACGAACCAACAATTATATATTTAAAAGTGCAATTTCCCTACACGAAACATATGGAGGCTGAAAGCTGTTTGCAGCCACCTTTACGGTCAACCAATTGTCGTTAACTCAAAGACAGAACCTGCAAAATATTAAATTTACCATATAGGCCTGTTGACCTAGATGTTGGAAATTGGTTGCTGTTGTTAAACCAGAAAAAGTGATGGAAGGTCAAATCCGTAACGGAACAGAAATATAATTAGATTTCTTTATATCTTTGAAATAAATAAATTAGTAAAGATTTAATAAATAGGACCTACAGCTCTAAACGAACAAACCTCAGCTATGAATTTGTGATGCAACACATGCGTTGAAACCAAACATGATTCCAGCGAAACCGAGAACGTTTTCACGGGAGAATGCGAATCAGCTACATTGCGTCTCTCCAGATGTTCAAGATACAATTAGTTTCAAGAACCTTCAAACAGGAAAACACAAAAGTTGCGAGGTACCTTCCAGTAGACATTAACTTAGCAGATTCATGCTATACAATACATTCAATGAGTGTCCTACTCAGAATAACAAATGAACATCGGGGTGGAACGGGTTACGTTTGGAAACTATAACGTTGCAAGTGCTATCCAGTTACCCATCAACACCGTCCCTGCTCCGCCCCCTAACAACCAACCACTGTCGTGCAACACTGCTAGTGCTCCCCTATGCTTAATGCCAGTCTATAAAATACTCTAAAAAAAGCTTAAAAACTATCTGAAAATATCCTTCACTTTTTTGTCCTTTCTTAAAAAAGTTAAGCAGCCCTTAAAATCAGCACAGTCTACAGCTAAAAACGAATATAATTCATCTGTAAGTTAAAATATTGTAAGCTAAACTCTGCAAATCTAATGCTATTTGTACTTTAAGCAGGAAGACAACCGGCAAGCGCTTTGCTATGACTACTACTACGAGTGTTTTTTGATCCTAAGCAGTACGTTGTTTTATCAGTAGGTGTTTAGCAAACATCACAGTGAGTGTTTGGGTTCCTACACATAAGATTGTCTTGGGGGTTAAGTGTCGGTGTGATGGAGGAAGGAGGGTGGGGTGCTAGTGCAGAAGTGATGTTCAGAGGACCAGAGCTCTGGAAATGCAGGAGGTGGGGTTGGTGTTTAGGTAACGTCTGGCCTGCTCGGTCATGATCAGCTGATCCTCTGTTTTTCCGAAGACCACAGCCTCCCACTCGCTGCTGGCCTGCTGGGTTGAGAAAATCAATTTGAGTCATTTGAATGCTTCTAGAAATACAGTAGAATCCAAAATCACACTGATAATCTCAATGGAACGTTTTAGAATATTGAATAGAATATTTGAAGAAATTGTTTCAGATCAAATGAAATATGACACTGTTACTGATAGGGTAAGATCAACAACAGAGGATAGGATTTTTAAAATTAATTATATTTAATTAATAATAGAACTTAGTAAACTCTAAGTTCTCTAAACTCTAAGTTCATGTGTGTGCAAAACAAATATCTGTGACATAAAAAACAACACATTGAGATTATATGAGCCAAATACATCACAATGAAGATGAGGAGACCAATGGCACGTCAGATCTTTCCTATTGATGTTTAGAGAAGTGTAGTGAATTACCGGTGTGGGGGTTTGGTACAGCAGGCTCCTCTGGGTCACGGTTTCTCTCTTGCTCTGTGGACTGAGTGAGCAGACTACAGGAAGTGAAGTCTTCAATGATCCAGGAGTGCAAGAGTTTTCTTCTCTCTCCACCAATGGCATC
>JAZGTK010021648.1:0-10537 GCA_036877625.1 Ambastaia sidthimunki
AGAACAATGCACCTGTTTTGGAGTGAGTTTATTTTGAGCTCCCAGGGCATAGATGGCTTTGTCCACAGCTAGTAAGGCCACTTTGGCATTTTCCTGTTTTCCTACATCAATTTCAAGGTCAGCTAAGTTTCCAGGCTGGAACTTATAGTGACCATTGATCAGCTTTATATCAAGCTAAACAGGAGATATGACAAGAGAAATTAAAACATTTTAGCATTTTTTTATTATATAATTTTTTTATAATAACATATCTGGTAACTTATTCTTGGTGATAAATTAGTGCAAGTATCTTTAAATGGTCTTTTAACTTGTTTCTTGTTTTACACATGTATTTGGTATGTGTAATAATAATATTCCTTATGTGAAATATGTTTACAATATGAATTACTTTTAAATGTCACTGTTAATTTAGTTCTGAAAGGATTGTTGGCTGTTACATTTGAATTCTTGTATGTTTATCAGGTTTATAGAAATTAACTATGTAAGTAATGTGATTTATTTTTTATGAAAGAGTTGTAAGAGTGAATCTGTAGTGAACTACATTTTTTATGTAACTCAAAACTGTAATGACTATAATTAGTTCCTTGAAAGCAATAAAGCCCTTGCCAGTTCTACTGACAAAGTCTTTGGCCATGCGTTTACCTTTCCCTCACATGTGTCCTGTACATCGACCCACACAGAGTCTGCAATGATTTCACCACTCGTGTCATAGTAAAAACCAATGAGTCTAAAGGACGGGATCATCTCTTGGCTAACAGGAATGTTGAGCTTTATCACAGAACCGCTTAATTCCACAGAGCTTGTTCGTCTCAGTGAGCCTTTGCTGAGAATCTGTTGAGACACACCAAAAGATTTATACATACGCTGGTTAGTATTGTTTACCTGGCATTTAATTTGATTTGTACATAACCAAACGTATTGATGTGGAGAAGTTTTTACTCTCTGGCCTATTGGTTAATGTTGATAAAGAGCAGATTGTTGATGATTTTAACATTCATGCAGATAACACAAATAATGCATTAAAATGAAAGTCTATGTCACGAAAAACATTGCTCATCACTTTAATCCTTCACTAGATTTAACTAACACTAGTCTTTACTTACCATGTAATAAATGTGTTTGTCTTCTGGATTACCACTGACATAAAACGAAGCCTCCACCATGTCTTCTGGTGACACAACATTGTTGGTCACACTCAGATACAGAAAGCTGTTTTTTGAGGATCTGACGGGGCGCACTATTTGTGTTTCCTTTAAACCATTCACCGTCGCCTGTTGAAATGATTAGGTCAGAAATATTCAAAGTAAACCTGTTAGAAACTTGTCTCACACCAGATGTTAAAAAGGCTGCACTGGAGATATTAACCGTCACTGAAATTTGAGGTGGTGTTTCTTTTAAGTTGAAAGCATAAACTCCCATTCCTTCTTTATTTGTTTCAAAACTGATGGACTTCTGATCTGTGCTGGTTACTTCTACTTGCACTTGGACGTCTGAGGCTGCAGAACCATTCGGGTGACGAACCATGACCTAGGAAAAAAATAATAATAATACTGGTACCACAGCACAATGTGATGCACAAAAATACTGAAGACTAGTATTATGAGTTATTGTAAGCACATAATCCTCTATGACTGATGTAATGTAAATCTGAGGGTTGATTGGACAGCTGTGCAAAGTCTCTTTACCACCACTTCAAAAGGAAATGAAGGTGTGTAGTATAATCTTGTCCGGGACAGGTCCACAATGTACGGACTCCGAACAATGGGAAGGAAAACTTCTGACTCCTGTACCTCTCCACCTTAAAAGGGGGTCAGAGTCATTATAAGAGAATTGACTGTTGTACTGGTTTAGATCTTAATGTTCTTGTAATTGTGTCTTATTGGTTTTATATGTTAATCTTGTTTAGAACTTTAGTTATCTTAACATTACTTTTCAAGCCACATGCAGTCATGTAAGATTGGTTCAACAAACTCCACTTACATTTTCTACATTTTCTAACAAGCTGATTGTTTTAATGACATCTAATGTGTTGGATTACATTACAATGTGTTTTAAATGTTCTAATGTTTTCTAATGTTTAAATGTTTTCATTTATTAAATAATAAAAGAGTTTTACTTAAAATGTCTGTGACGGTGACAGCAATGTAGAACTGGGCCTGATTTTTTGCTAGATCGTCTAGTTTAAAATCCTTGAGTTTCGATTTGAGGTCTGAGATTTGAAATGCAACCTCGGCTTGTCCTTTTTTCACCTAAAACAAACAAAGACACAACATGAGAAAATATTTAAATAATCCGAATATTAATCTATGAAGGTACTTATTCTGTTAAAAGATTTATTAGAGCTGATGGTTTTACTCACTGATCCAGTCATCTCCAGTCCCCCAATGAATTTGATTTCTTGACCTTTATTATCAGACTCTTCCTCTTTTACCCCAAACCGACAGTGAAAACCACCATTAATGGTCTTTCCATACGAGTATCTTCACCAAATTAAAAGAAAAATTGTTTTAATAATACTGTCTTAAAAAGAGATTTGACTTGATTGCCTGATCTGAAAGTAAACGTACGAAGCTTTAATGGAGAGTGTAAACGTCTCAGCATTCACCAGCAGAAAGCCTGTCTCTGGCTGAATTGAAACCCCAAAGCTGGGAAGAACTGCCAAAAAATACATTGTTATGAGTTATATGCCTTTACTTATTTTTGCTCTTATATAGATAACCATGCTTAGCTGTGACAAGCGGGCAATATTGCTTTTAAACAAGAAGTTAGTCACTTACCAAACTCTTGGACCTTGAATTCACGCACTGCAGGGTTTTTCTCATCACCTTTGTAATGTGCTGTTATCTTCCAAACCCCAGTTCTGCAGAGATATTAAAACAAGCTTAATTTAAACTCATTTAACTTTTTAAATTTGAAATTGCATAATCTTACTATACAATGTAAAACTGAACAGCAGTAGAGTTAGAAGCAGAATTTTAGAAGTAGATTTTTCATTAATTTATGGTTTCATAATGTATGACTTCACTTAAAATTACTAAAATTATACATTTGTTTGCCTTTGTGCTGAACAGTTTATACCATACAGGAATTTCTTAGATGTCATTAACACATAACAACATAATAGTTATTGTGTATGATTAAGTGAATTCATTTGTTTCTGCATTAAAATTGAATCTAGGGTGTTCTGTATAAAGAGTATAAACTGCTTCTATACTGGCCCAAATAAACATGTAATGTTTAATGGCACATTTTTTAAACTTACGAATTTTACTTAAACCCTACAAAGCAAACTATGTTTATTTGATTTTACATGTGCATTTCTCAACTCCTGGTTGAGAGTTCTTGAACTCTGCTTGTAGCTGTATGACAGGAGATAAAACAGAAAGTACTTTGAAACATCAGGAATGTGGAAGCTCTTTGACAGAATGCCATCAACTTTCACAGTCATTTTCTTGATCCTGTTCCCATCAGCATTCTATTAAAAAAAACACAGGCAGCAAACTTTAGTTTCATCGTTTAGAGTTACAGAGTGTTTTGTGCTATGCAGATTATGGCAAATGACAAAAAATGTGCTTTTTTCACTTACAAACACAGACACATAAACCAAGTCAAATTTTGGCCGCATGGAGTGATCCAGAGCGAAGATCCTGAACCAAACTGAGAAACAGAAAATCTGTTTAAATATACAGTACCAGTATTCATAAATTGCTTATAAGTAGTTTTCGAGACGCTAGCATGGGAGCTCATCCTCTGGTCAAAGCCACACCTCATACAATAGTGCACAAAACTATGCAAATACAGTTTGACAGGCAAGTAGAATATCCTATCATTGCACATGGACTGAATGCAATGATTGGACAAATGTTTTAATGTCCCGTGCCTTCCACAGAAGATGTATATTTATATACATTTATTTTTACAACTGATTGCCTACCCTGCCTTTAATGATATTAAATATTTTTAAAAAAATTTACCTAGTATTTTATTTCTAAAACAGCATTTTACTGATTCATTCAATTTACAATTAAACTTAATTAATATCCTGTTATGTTGTGACAGGATGAACAGGGTGAAAAAAAGAAAAAAAATACAACAATATTGATCATTTTAATACTTGACCCATGTCAAAGTAGACATGGTCACACCTAACATACCTGTTCCACGCCCACTAACGCCTTTCTCTGAGGGGTTGTATATGGGCTGATCCGTCTGTATGAAGATGTAGCCACTGTGTTGAGAGACCAGCACACGGGTCATCCGCTTCTCACCTCCAACTTCACAAACCAGATTGAGGTAGGGAGGTTCATCATTGGTCGATTTAAGCTTTAAAACCTCATCTGCAAATATCTTTATGAAGAAATAAAATTATGTAGAAATGGTAGGGCTGTACATAGATTTTGCTATAATTGATTTTCTTGTACCCATGTTTTAGTTTGTTTAAATATGATTTTTGAGCATCAGTTATTGTCTAGATTATGCATAACTATATCTGGTAAAGAAAAGAAAATATGGTCTTGGAGAAAATTACATGTAAAGCTATTTACTTTACATATTTACCTCCAGCTCCATTATTTCAATCGCTCCTTTGTTGTTGATTTTTTTGGTTTGGCTTGCTGACATTGGAACACGCATCTCAGTTTCTAACCGACAGGTGACGGGCTTGCCGAGCAATGACTCTCCCACCTGAATCGATATGCGTTCTTTCACCCCAACATGAAAGACACTTGGAGCTGTAATGAGGAATCTGACACACACGTTATTTTTATTTATTTATTAATTATGTTTATGGTTATGTAAAACCAAAATTATTGTTACAGCATTGTGACAATAATACAATGGTTTTGTCAATATCCAAAAGCACTGCCATGATATGAGAAGCTTATAAATTAATATGCAATCATTAATTAGTATGTAAATAGTGCCACTGCATTGTAATAGATTGACAGCCTATAAAATTAAATAGATTTATAGTTACAGTTATATATAGTCAAAGTTGGCTTTAAATGGATCTGGTTACACCCCAACTAATCGCTCTTGATTTGGGAATACAGTGCAAAGTTTATACACATGCTGACATGCTGCATAGACATGCTACACAGATCTCTCAGTTTATAGATACCATAAAGATAATTACCTCTGTCGGTTGTCTCCATGAGCAACACAAATCATGCACACCAGCAGACAGAGGAGAGGACTCATCTGTACACCCATGGTTAGCGCGAGAGTCTGTGAGCCTGACCAGCAGATTTTAGTCACTTAACTCTGCTATACAAATGTTGCACAAGAGCAGCTGAGATAATGCTGTTCTGTGGATTAAAGGGGTTCTGTTATTGCACAACCAGCAACTGTGGATTCTCATTGGATAGACATTTTATGTGCTTTCTCCAAAGTCATGTGATTTGAAAGAAGTTCAAACAAAACTGACAAAATCAATGGCTTAACTTGGCCCAATTCAACTGTGAAAAAATAAATATCAGTTTTTGTCAAACACATGCAATTTAAAAGAAATTAAATAAGTTATGATTTTTTGAAAGGAAGAATTACTGTGGTTTCAGTGGTTAAAGATGAAATTAAGAATCAATTAAGTTAAAGGGATTTTTTATTTTAAAATAAATTGCATAAAGAGAGGACGTAAACATGGTTGACTATTGAGGGCCTCAATAGAGGGCCTTAATTTTTTTACAACAATTGCTAAGTGTGTAGTTCATAAATAAATAAAATTTGGAAATATTTGTGTCATTGAATGTATTTGTTGTATTTAGCCAATAACTAACTGGGTGAACTTTGTTTGCTTCAATCTGTAACAAAAAATGGAAGTTGTGCCAACCAACCCTGTTTTTCTTAGTGCAAACAACTGTACAACATATTTTAGGTCTTTTTCAATGGTGTTATGGGGGCATGTTATTGAGACCCCCAAAATTAAAATGAAAACAATATTGGTGATATTTACATTTATTTAATAAATAAGATATATTAACATTTTATGATGCAATATACTGCAATATAGTACAAAAACTAACTGATACTGCTGGGTCTCAAGAGGTTATATGTTTTTAAATATAATTTGTTGTATTACATTTGACTCTTTTTTCTTTGTCTAAAAGACAAATCCCCTATGTGTGTGTGTATGTGTGTGTGTGTGTGTGTGTGTCTGTGTGTGTGTGTGTGTGTTTGGGCCTGTTGTGCTTTGGCAGGGTCATTTGCATGTTTTAAAAATACTTGCCTCTTCATCTTCCATTTTAACATTCTACACAAATTATCTTTACCCCCTTTCTAGTTAAACTGTACCCACAAAAAATAATGTAAAACAATACAAAACATATATTCCTTTATTATATTTCCAAGCCTAAACAAGACAGTATGCAGATTTCCTATTGCAATTTTTATTATATTATACTTGAAATGTATTTTCATTTCAAGTCAGTTTGCAAGAATCATGATGGACATCTCCAGTGGAAAGACATTATTCTAATGCAACATCTAATTGGATTTTAAGAATCAAATAAGAATAAAAAGTATATATATAGACATTCCTATTCTCTGTACATTCCTTTAGGATGTTTAAAGTGTTTCCTCCGAATTGATGGCAGTGGCCAGCCAGAGGCATGATGTCCATCCACAACTCCTGTACACTGTTCAGGAAGACGCAAGAATTGCGTTTGGACAATCAGCCTCTAACTGGCATGCAGGTCACAGAGGACAGAAGATGTGGAGGATGAGTCCAGCTCCATCTAACTGCTGCACAGAACGCTTGATGACACTAACAGCCTTCTGAAGAAGAGACACAATCTTTTATATGTTTGTCATATACTTTGGTAAAAAGTTATCATTAGACTTCCTGTGCTCCAGTGGCATTAGTTTTATAAATGGAAAAGTTCACAGTAAACTGTCATAGTAATCATCAATCAATCACAATTAAAAATCATGTTATAAAATACTTTAAAAGAGAAACTAAATGAGAGGTATTTCTCTTAAAAAACATTTTTAAAGTAAATTTTTAACCTTGTTAACACAAATGATACAGATTATCCACTGCATGGACTATTTTCTAGTCACTAATGAAAAACATTTAAATTAAGGACCTTATGGTTAATTTAATGTTTGCTGAAAATCTAATGGCAGTGCATTTGTTTTCTACATTACCTTAAGATTTGTTGTTCCATTTCAGCAGCCATGAACTTCACATGTAATTGATAAATCCATAATGGAGTTTACTGGTCAGTGAGCGACTTGGTCAGTGTCCTGCTCTCTCTCTCAGTATCTGTGTGTGTGTCCACACCTTTCTCTCCCTTTCTCTCTATCCATCTCATTACATGCAGCAGTGGGGTTGCCTAAGAGACCAGGCCTGAAAGAAGAACATTTCTTGTGCCACAATACATAGAGAAAGTGACAGAGGATGGGCGGGTGGGGGGATAAGGAGAAAGAGTGAGAGAAGTACAGATGACAGGTGGATGGATGGATGCAAGAATAACTATAACTACTTGTGTGACTATGCCTCACATAGTCAATCTGTTCAAGAGTGTTTTGTGCACTTGAGTCTGACTTATAAAATAGTTATAGTTTTTTATAGTTTTTTGATGATATGCTGAAGAAACTATCTAGTCTAGGATATCTGCAATGTTGTAGATATACATTATCAAAGATGATCAGCTCTTTTTGCTAATTCTCAAATTGGCCAAGAAGTGTTGAATTCCAGAATAACACAGAATATAACACTTGGTTTGTCTTCAGTCAAGGACTTATTCTGGGCTTTTCAGAGATATTAAGTGTTTGAGGATTTTACTATAATAACCTCATATGCTGTTTGAAAATGCCTTACAGTACATAATAAAAAAGCAATTGAAACAGTGTGTGTATTATTTTGTAATTAGTAATGCTATTTGACGAATTTATCAATAGTTTTTAGCATTTTTTTCTCTGTAGGTCACATCAGGACTGTTTTCACCTGTTGGGGAGACTTTCTAATTCTATCATTTTTAATATTGTTTGCCTCTTCTTTTTTATTTATTTTATTTAAGTATCTTATAGTCACCCTCAGACAGGCTGTAGAAAGTTGCCTCGTTTCACATGAATTATTCTGCTTCATGTGCTAAATCAAATAACTTCTTTTGCAAAATTTTTCTTTAGAAGGGACAGCATATATTACTGCTGACCACTGTGATGCCATGGCAACCCTCACACAAAAGGGTGTGGCGTGGGAAAGGCTCTGTGAGGTCAGGAGTAAGGGTCACGGGGTCAGGGATCACCAGCAGCTGGACAACACATAAGAGGAGAGTGAGAGGGGACAGGGGTGGGTGGGTGAGGAGGGAGGGCTTTGATTGCAGCTGCTTCAACAAGACATTAACATTGAACTGCAGAATATTGATGAGGGTTTGTGCAAAATTCATGGACCAGTCTTTAGTTGACCAGATCTGCAGACATACCCACTAATGTGTAACGGTCCATGTGATTTAATGCGAACGGTCCATGTGAATCTGCATCTGAGCCATGTGGATGGAAACCTAATACTCACATGAAATAAATACTGCAAAATTCATTGCTATTGAGATGAATATGATAATGCTGGAGTTTTAGAAACTGGCAACATCTTTATAGTTAAAAATTTAGTGAGAAACAATTGCTTGATCTTGAAGCAAAGCAGCTAGCTGAGACCTTTATAGAATATTAGTAATATTCTAGAGAAAGTCAAGGCATACACATAAATTTGGTGGGCACGTCCAAAGTAGCTACAGTACTTTTTCTTTTTTTTATTTATCAGCATGTTTATTTCATGGGAATCAAACTCATGATCTTGGTGTTGTTAGTATTATGATCTGCCAGTTGATATAATTATAAAATAAAGCACAGTTAACAATGCACAATAACAATGTGAGGTTATAGAACACAACTACAGACAAGTTTTCTATGTTAAATTTACTGTTAACAATTTCTATCAGAAGAAATGTGTTTTAGTAACTAAATTTGCATCACACCCAGTATAAATTAAAATGATTCACTCTTAATTACTTACTCATAATTACTCATTTTTTAAATGTTTGTTAAAACTAAAAATATACATCATCACAGCAATTGTAATTTATTTAAAAATAAAATAGTTTTCTGTTGATGACTATGGTCTGACATACCAAAGCAAGCTGCCTGGTTTTTAGAGTAGAGTGAAGGTAAGGTCAGCCAAGCTAAGGTCAGGTTGACTGGCTTGAGGGGCTGTTCTCAGGGGTCATGAGGAATCAGCCAAAAGAGCAACTACGGGGGCAACAGCAATATGCAAATGAATATTAAAATGGTCCATTTGGCTGCTGATTTACATTCCCATATGTCCACCAAGAGAACGTGCATTGTCCAGAAGCAATCAGATTTCTATGAAAATGTCCATGTGCAATCCTGAGTCTTAAAAGACAATGAATCACTGGCGGACTCTGAAAATGCCTGCAGAAGATTTGAAAGAGAAGAAAACACACTAAAATAATTTCAATGTTAGTATATACCCAAAATAATAATAATAAAACATGTATTCATGTAATGAATAATTATGAACAAACAAATAGATAAATAAACACTCAATTATCCAAATTCTTTATTTGCTGAAGTTTGCTTCACAAACATTATATATATATATTTTTAAACAGCACACTCTTAGAGCAAAATGTCTCATCAAAGCTGTCATTTGAAATGTACTTTTTTCATAAATTATATTTTCTAATACCTTTGAAAGCATATTCAAAGTATGGTATTGCACATTCCATCATTTCATTACACCTTTAATCTGAAACTCAAAACTACATCAATGTTAAAACTTTTGCTCCTGTGAGGTTTTCTTCTACAGTTTTAAGCTTGTTACATACAGCAGCTTTTAAAGTGATTTATTGTGTCTTTTTATGTTTTGCTTTGGGTTTTTGGGATATATCACAAATGTGAAGAAAATCAATGACAGAAACTTTTACAAAAAAAGCATTAGTTATAATTAGATATGTTTTTAGAATGAAGGGCTTTAAAACAACTCAATCTTTAGTCAGAGGTTTGGTATCCTCTATCTTCTGTACTATATGTGCTTCCTTTAAAATGTGTCAGCAGAAAAAAATAATTAAATGCTGCCTTATGAGTTGCTGAAAAAACATTTTACCTATATATATATATATATATATATATATATATATACCTATATATTTTAAATTCTATAAACATTTTAATGCATTATCTTTTTTAATGCATTATCCAAAGTTCATAGGTTTCCAAATGTTACCATTAAATAGTGTAACATGGTGCTTTGGTTATATGAGATATCCAGAATATTCTGCAGAATATAGGCATTATCAGTCAGCAATAGCAAATATATTCAGAATTGTTAAATGCTTTGTGTTAAGCCTCTAGGTCTCTTTAATATTCTCACTCAAGTGAGACTGGACATTCTGAGTATAGAGGATTATTGATTAACTGATTATTTGCAATATTTAGTACTGCATTCCCCACATCTTTTATCAACTTCGCCACAGGCTCATAGAAAATGCTATACATCAAGTGTGTCTCTTCCGTACCTTGG
>JAZGTK010021649.1:0-10537 GCA_036877625.1 Ambastaia sidthimunki
AGCATTTTTATTGATAACAGAGTAAACAAACAGGCAAGGGTCAAAACACAGCAAACAGGGGCAACACAGGTAATCCAAAAAACGTGAACAGTTCAAGGCAGATTAACAGTGAACAGTTCAAGGTCAGGGCAGGCGGCTAACAACAAGGGTAATCCAAAGGGCAGGCAGCAAACAATCAAAAACAAGAAGGCAGTACAAAACACAAACCAGGAAACCAGAAACCACAGGAGAGAATGCTCAGAAACGTTAGCCGGGGCAAAACGAGACTTCGCCCAGAGCAGCAGAACCGGTGAGCTTATATTTAGTCTCTAATGAGACAAATTGCCACCACCTGTGGCGGGCGTGGTCCCAGCATGGGGTTCTGGGTAATGTAGTTTGTGACAATATCTGTCTTTTCCTTCAACTATTATTTTTCTCAAACCCCTCATCAATCAGACAGAGGTGGAGAAACAGGTTTGCTTATCTCAAATAGCTGTAAATATACTCCACTACCTTCACAATGATTTAATTATGCATTATCTCATTTTCTTCACAAATTCATGTTGTCATAGTATACCACTCCCAGGTCCATTACATAACTTCCTATAGGAGCACTGTGTACTAGTTTTCACCAAGTTCTCACTACCACAAACCCCAGGACACAAACCATTCACATCCAAAACCTTACTCTCCTCTTTCTATGTGCTTAGTAAGGCTGAGATGTCCAAACCTTTCTCCAGCCACCCCACTACCTCCCCCCCTTGGCCCAATCCCACCTTCCTCAGGTCTTATATCAAACACACTCACATCTTCACTTAAATACATCATGAACTCGTCCTTCTCACAGGCACTTTGCCCACTGCATTTAGTTAAAAAAAATACACTAAACCCCTCTCTTGCTTACAACCAGCAACCTGTCTCCCTCCTCCCATTTACAATTAAGACAATTGAATAAACACTTGAACAAACTTTTCAGAAGAGCCATTCTTAAGAGATGGCACTGTTGCCAGTCTCTAAAGACTGTGGGTAGCAAAGGCAGAATCCAAATCCTATAGATCTGTCAATCCTACCTCTTAGGTAGATCCTTCTGTTTGTTTTGGAAGAGACTCAAACTTGGGTCTCTGGTGTGACAAACTCACGCTTTACCACAGTGTTGGACCCAAGTGAAACACTCTAGACGAGGTTCAAAGTAAAGATGATTTATTAAAACAAAACAAGCAACAGAGGTTCAGATTTTTTTCCAACAGCGCTGAGCAAAAGCTCATTTTGAAACGATGACAGAAGCACTATTACAAGGTAGGGTAATACTGATGCTATTGCCAAGGTAAGAGAGATGGTTAAAATGCATAAGTTAACTTGTATATCAATGTTTAATGTCGTATGTTTAGAGTATGTTCTCATTGTTATAAGCATGACTTGTCAGTAGCGGTGCAGAATTGTCATAGTTTACAGCGTTGGAGACCCGCGTTCGAGATTCAATACGAGCACTCAACTACTTAAAAGAAGTCCAAATATGTCGAGTTTTTGTCATCAAGTCTTGTCAGGTTTACTTTTTTTAATGTGTAAAGCACCAACTAATATGCCAAATTGTGTTATCTTGTCTTTTAACAGGAGTGGTATCAAAGTAAAAAGAACTGCTTTGCAGGTGAAGACAAAGCATAAAAATGTTTTGCAGAGTGGTATGTAGGCTAATATTGGCATTCAGTGAAATTAGTTATGTAGTTGAAATGGTACCTTAATTTGATTTAAAATTAATTGTAGCTACCAAAAAGTAGGAGTCCCCCTCAAAATCTCACACTGGCAGAGGAGTTGCCACTGGCCCTAAACCGGGGCCTTGCCTGACCCATGTGTGAGTATTTATTGAACAAGAAACCGTAGTTATTTCTGGTTGTCTGTTATTTTTAAAAGTTTCACCACTTTGTCTGCAGGAAGCGGCACAACTAGAGACTTAGACGAAGAGACTGTTTCTGCTGCAGATATCCCTCAGTGTGTGTGTGTGAGTGCGAGAGTGTGTGTGAGTGTGTGTGTGTGAGAGCGTGTGTGTGTGTGTGAGAGTGTGTGTGTGTGTGTGAGAGTGTGTGTGTGTGTGTGAGAGAGTGAGTGTGTGTGAGAGAGAGTATGTGTGTGTGAGTGTCAGTCAGTCAGTCAGTCTTTGTTTTCTTCCCTGCAGAATGTGCCACTGGCTGCTTCCAGCAGAAATGAAGTGAGTTGCTACTTTCATGTTTGTAGATTCGGACACCATAATCTGCAACTCTTGACTGTTCTCCTTTATTCACAGGATGTACGCTCCATATATAAGAGGCACCTGCTGCTGAAGATGGAGAACCACAAATTAAAGATGAGGGTCCATCTGGAGATAAAAAAACAACTACAGATATTTTAAAACTACATATTTCATTTAAATACAGACATAGGCCTACCAAAACAGTAGTGCAAGAAGATAATTGTAGGTAATTGTAGGCTAAATGGCATGACATTTCACATACGTGTAATGTGAGACAAGTGTAATCTATAGGCTATTTGGTGATTCCCTTATTGATATAAAAGAACCTTGCCACCATTGAGATTCAAACCCTGGATGCCCGCATGATGCTCAGAGGGCATGACCACTCTGCCAATAGCACTTTGCAGTTCCTGTGAAACAATTCTCATATTTCAAGACATTATTATGACAACAACACATTTTTTTTAATTTTAATCATTGGGAATTTGACAAAACTAACCAAGAATGTGATGTAAATTCATTTTTGCTGACATTGTAACCTTTGTTTTCGGACAACACGAAAAACCAAGCGGGAAGTGTGAGGAACTGTTTGTTTGAGCCAGCAACAGTTTTACAGCCAGCAACTCTCGATCCCCCACATGGTAGTTGCGCTCGGCGTCCGTCCAGCGACGAGACATGAAGGCGCAAGGGTGCAATTTCCTGTCCTCACCCCTCTGAGAACCGCCCCAACACCTACCTCCAAGGCATCCACCTCCGCCACAAAAGGCCTTTCAGGGTCAGGGATTGAGAGAATAGGAGCAGAGGTAAAGTGGCGTTTGAGATCCTTGAAGGGCTGTTGCGGCCTCTGGGCCCCAGTGAATCTTGGTCCCACCCCCTTTGGTAAGCGCTGTCAGGAAGGCTGCCACAGAACTGAAGTTTTTAATAAACCTCCGGTAGAAGTTGGCGAACCCAATGAAGCATTGGACCTCCTTCAACGAGGTGGGTATGGGCCAGTTGTGGACTGCCTTGACTTTCCTGGGGTCCATCTCCAAGTGGCCAGGAGTGACAAGGAACCCATGAAACTGGGCCTGGGTAACATGAAACTCGCACTTCTCTGGCTTCACATAGAGATGATTGTTGAGGAGTCTTTGGAGAACCCTGCTGACGTGCCCCTCATGCTCCTCCCGCGACCTCGAGAGGATGTCACCCAGATATACAAAGACGAAGATGTTCAGCATGTCTCTGAGGACATCATTCATCAGGGCTTGAAAAATGGCTGGGGCGTTGGTGAGCTCAAATGGCATCACCAGGTATTCATAGTGGCCGGTGGGAGTATTGAAGGCCGTCTTCCATTCGTACCCTTGCCAGATCAAGCAGTGGCCATGAGAGGAAGGCGGTATCGATTCCGGACCGTGATCTTATTGAGGCCCCGATAATCAATACACGGCCTAAGGCTCCCATCTCTCTTCTCCACGAAGAAGAACCCCACCCCAGCCAGGGAAGTGGAGGGCCGGTGATGCCAGCTGCCAAGGACTCCTTGTAAGCCTCCATGGAAGAGCACTCCATGGCACAGTCATAAGGGCAGTGAGGAGGTAAGGAGGTAGCTTGGGCCTTACTGAAGACTGGCTTGAACTGGTGGTAGACTCTGGGGACTCGAGACACGTCGACCGACTCTAGAGACTAGGGGCTGAGGGGCTCGGAAGAGGGCAGGTGAGTAAGGAAAAAGGAAAAAAAATAAGGAAAAAGGCTTCCTCCTGCTGGTGTTGCGCCCCTGAATCGATCATCGCCTGTACCGACTGCAGAAGGCCCTCCCAGGACAGAGTGGCTGGCACCATTAGGACGGCGTTAGCAGGAGTAGTTAAGACTTTCTTCATCACAGCCCTCCTGTAGCTGTGTGGAGACTAGTGTTTCCTGAGAGCTCGGGGCAAGCTCGAAGGTGAGGGAACACTGGGTGAGGAAGCCTTGACAGGAAGTTTGATCTCCTGCGAAAGGCTTGGGGGGCGGCAGTCGGAGCTCCGCCAAGGAGGAAGGCCTGTCACTCGGGAGTGGCATGGAGGCAGGTGACACAGAGGCAGAAGGCATTCAAAGAGCTGATGGACAGTGTGACAAACTCACGCTTTACCACAGAGCCACAGAGGAGGCAGTGTTGGACCCAAGTGAAACACTCTAGACGAGGTTCAGTAAAGATGATTTATTAAAACAAAACAAGCAACAGAGGTTCTTCTCAGATCGAGGAATAAGTAATAACTGAGATTTACTTAGAAAACAAACAACTCCACAAGGGGAGAAAAATGGCAAAACTTGAGGCAAAAATAAAACAAAGATCAGGCAGCTAGAAAAACCTTGCTTGAGACAGGGAAGCGCTTGGAACAATGGGCAGTAAAGGCCACGACTCACAAAAACCAAGCGGGGAACAATGGGAACAAACACAACTAAACACTCAAAAGAAAACAAGGCACAGGTGAAATAATACTAATAAGGACACACAGGTGAAGTAAATAATGTTAACAAGGACACACAAGGAAGAACTAAGGCAATGGGGAACACAGGGGGCCTCTAGAGGCAAGGAGACAAACTGCAGGGTAGGATGCTGACAGAGAGATGTTTAAATCACATCACATCATCACTGGGGTCCCTCAAGGATCAGTGCTTGGACCACTATTATCCATTTACGCTACATCCTTAGGACTTTTCATACAAGCATCCAACCAGATGATCACACAGTACTGACATATATTACACCCTGTCTGAAAAACATCTCAGCTTAGATAAAAAAATACCACCTACACCTAGCTTAGACAGGACTTCTTACCTTTCCAGCCCACCCTACAGCTTTGCACAATGTCATCACCTAACTAGGTACTACAACCATAACCCCAACAAGCCAGGAACCTTGGTTTAGTCTTTTACAACCAGCCTAAATTCTCCAATCACATCTCAAAGTCAAAGCAATCATGTACATTTGCACTATACAATATCAGGAAAATCAGGCCATATTAAATTGAATATGCTCCTTGTCTAGGCCCTTGTAATTTCTAGACAGAACTACTGCAATGCTCTGCTAGCCAGTCTTCCAGCATGGACAATCAAATCACTACAAATGATTTCGAAATACAGTAGTTTGACTTGTCTTCTAAAAGCCCAAAAAAGCGCACATCTCTTCATTTCTCTTCATTTGCCGGTTTTGGCATGCATAAAGTTCAAACCATTACTGCTTGCATATAACATGGGCACTAGCTCTGCACCGACATACCTTCTTCAAAAAGGCAAAATATCACTGTCCTGTTCATTCACCCTCAAAATTCATTGCTGGTGGTCTTCCAAATCATCTATATCCCTCACAATATGTTTGTAGTGAGGTGGCCTCTGTTAATCAGCCCCGGCTTGTAGCCAATGGGCTGGTATGCTTCAGGTATATAAACGTTTAGCTCAGGTGCACCGGTGTGCGTATTGGTCAAAGACCCGCCCCCTTTCGTTTACCTCCCCAGGCTGCAGAGGTAGGTGTGCTTGGCTGCACCGTTTAGCCGTGTGTTGTTAGTTTTGTTACTAATTTCTAGGTTTCCCTTTGTTTGGTGTGACCGTGTTACAGCATTTGGGTTTTCTCGGCTGAGCTGCTGTTAGTTCAGAGTATTATTCCGGTCAGAAGGGCGCATAAGCTCTTACTGAAGTCGCATTCCATCCGCTTTTATTAACTCTGAGGTATGTGTGGGTCTTTGTAATGCTTTTACTATTTACTATGCTTTTTACTTTTTTTATGTGCTTTTACTATTGCTCCTCCTCAGCACGTTGTTCCTATACATAGGAGCTGCTACTATTTGTAGTTGCAGTCAGCACACCAGTTGCTTCTATAATTGCCTTAAAGTGAACACTAGTGAAACTAGTGTGCATCTACGGGGAAATTATCGTAATTGTATGAGATAGGTAAGCTATGTGATGCTATGTGTGTAGCCTCGAATGATATTGTGTTGCATTTATTTTGATGCCTCTCTCTCCCTCTTTTGGTGCTCTTACTCTTTGTGTGTGTGTGTTAGATCTTTCTCCGGGGAACTTCGTTTTACAGCCGTTTCCTCTTCAGGGCCGCGCTGTTGTTTTGGGGTGATGACAACACTGCCGTTGGATGCGTGAATTGTTTGTATTGTTTCATTTTCTGTTGTTTAATTTGGGGACTTTAGTTTTTTTCATTTATTTTGTATTGTTGATTTTGAGTATTTTTGTTTGTTGGTTGGTTACTGTCTGCAATTGTTCAAATTATTTGCTATCTGGACAGTGTGTGCTCTGTTTCTTGAAAGCGTAAATTGAGAGTGTGTGTGACGGTGACTATATCAGGATTTTTATTTTGTGATATTTGTCTTTATATTGATTGCTATTGAGTAATTCTGTGTTGTATTGTTCTTTTATTAATATTTGTGTTTTGTTACGGTGTTCCTTCTGTTTGTGCAGGAGCTGGGCGTTGTTTGGAGCAGGCTGACCTGGTGACCACACCTGGAAGATTGTCTCACGATTGTAGTGTCAATATTGTGGTGTTATTATTTGCAGTGAATTGTGTGTGATTTTTGAGGTGGATTCCCTTTATGGTGAAAGACTCGGTGTGGATGTATTAGCCTGCTCCTCAACCTTAGGTCCTGCACCAGCTGGATTAGTAATGTTTTTTTGTGTTTGCCTTTGTCCTGTGTTCTCATTCATCTGACAAGTGTTGGTTGTTTTTAAGGATATTAAAATTGGGTATGGCCAGTCCTCTTAGGACTGTTTTCCCGACTTATTTGGGGTGACGTGGTCGCTATAACCCGTGCTAAATTCTAATCATAATCTCATCCAAGGGAGTTGCCTTGCACCATGTTATGGGTGTAGTGTTGCAATCTTCATCAAATTCTAATCATATTTAATTTGAGAGAGCTGTCTAGCTATTACATTCCTTCCCCCACTACATGTTAAAAAAAAAACTAAAAACCTGTCTTTTCCATGAATACTTAAAGAGAATATGTTAACTGTTGTCCACTATTGTTACATCACAACCCAGAAAGACAATAATAAAGACAATTCTGTAAAACACAAACTTCAGTATCTTTAGTTGACAGTTTGAACTCTTCAGTGCATCAGAGATTAGCTTCACTCCTGAATCCTGTAGGTCATTGTTACTCAGATCCAGCTCTCTCAGGTGGGAGTTTGATGATTGTAGTGCTGAAGCCAAACTTTCACAGCAAAAACCAGTGAGTTTACAGATGGCCAATCTAAATAAAATAAAAAAGTGGATGGATGTGAAAATTCACGTCATTTCTATATTAGTCAATGCAGATACATTGTCTGGATACGTTGAACTACAGATGGTATGTGACTGTTTTATGCTATAGTACACATAATAAAATGAAGTGAATGTTTAGTGCATTCATCCCTCACATTCATTCCTCACAAAGCACACACCTCAGTATCTCTAGTTGACAGTTTGGACTCTTCAGTGCATCAGAGATCAGGTTCACTCCCGAATCCTGAAGATCATTGTTACTCAGGTCTAACTCTCTCAGATGGGAGTTTAAATGTAGAGATAAAGCCAAACTTTCACAGCAAAGACCAGAAAGATAACAAAAGGCCACTCTAAAGAGAAAACAAAAACAAACAAGTGACCACACATAGGGTAGATCCCACTCCATAGACCAGGCATGTCCAAAGACCGGCCCGGGGGCCAATTGCGGCCCATGTTCAAAATTCCACCGGCCTGCAGCCTCTTTCATAAAATCAATAATATGTGGCCCGTCAGCACTGTTGACCACAGTATAAAATGCACACACAGCCTGTTTTTTCATTTCATATTTTTGATCTAAGTCTACAATTGAAATAAAGGAAAAGCACAACCTTTTTCGTTTTTAATATTCAATTCAAAATCAAATAACATATTTTCATTTTTTAATTTTGATGGTCAATTGATGGTCAATTGAAATACGAAAGAATGAGTAATACACAGATTCATATGGCCCTCAATGTTTTGTACTTCTGAATAAGATAACTGTTAGTGTTCTTTTCCTGTTCACATGTTTTGAATTTAGAAGTTTACAGTGAGCATTTAATAGTGAATAATATAATGTTTCAAATTAACCTAGATGTTTAGTCTTCTCAAAAGTTTTTTTTCTAAACTTTTTCTTTATTTTATGTGGTCTTCAAATATGAAAGGCAGAGTGATTTTGATAAAAACTTTGTTTAAATTTATTTGTGTTTTGTGTGAAGAAATGGAAAGTATGCAATTTGCAATAAAAAAAATTATAAAATAGTTCATTTGCATTTAATGTTAATGGTTCAAAGAATGTCAGGCTGATTGGTCGGCCCCCACACATTTTCACCTCACCAAATCTGGCCCTCTTTGCCAAAAGTTTAGACACCCCTGCCATAGACTTTGGAATTTAAGTGTATTAGTGTACACACAAGTCATTAACAAATAATCTAAAATTACTGACCTGTTGATCAGGGGTAAGTAAAGGTAGACACAATGGATAATATATTAGAGAGGCATATTTAAAAAGCGTACATTAAAACCATTACAAAGGATAACATTTTTACAGGTGCTCCTCTCTTAATTCCATAGGGAGCAGCAGCTTCTGCTTACTGGTTTACTGTAGCTAACCCAGGATCAGAGGAACTTGAGAAGGCAGGTAGAGAAAAGGGACAAGAGCGGAGATGGGAGAATTTGCCATTGGGAGAACCAGGAGAAATTCTGATAGCCTGGTCTATTTTGCTACTGATAGTCTAGACTAGAGCTAGACCTAGGTTGATGTCAAGACAGAGGGAGACACTTGTTGGCCTTGGCATCAACAACATTATTGATAGACATTGAATTTGGATTGCATTCTCTTATAAATCTGTATACTCTTATACAACTCTTACAAAAACTAGATGACAGAAGTGAGTAACAACTTGGAAAATTTGGAATGTAATGTATGAGTTGTATGTTAAACAAACCTTAGTATCTCTAGTTTACAGTTTGGACTACTCAGTCCAGCAAAGAGCAGCTTCACTCCTGAATCCTTCAAGTAATTGTTACTCAGGTCCAGCTTTTTCAAGAGGGAGTTTGGTGATTTTAGAGCTGAGACCACAATATCACAGCACTCGTCATCAATTTTACAATCAGGAAGTCTATAACATAGGATAAACCAGAGATGATACAGTACAACAAATAAATATTTAAAATATTGTGCTTTTCATTTTGATATTCTGTATAAAACAGGGATTTGAGCATGATAACGGCAACATTATCTCCTGCACATGTGGAGTCAGTCCTTGCCTCTATTGGCAGGTTTTGGCTGAGCCAGGGCAGTCAGCCAATTTCAAATGCTGCTTCATCTCATGGCTGCAGAGGGCCATGTCATACCATTAGACCTGCTCAATATGAGCCTATTATAATAGTGTCTCGAGCATAGGCTCAGAACTTTCATCCTTGATGCAGCTGTCTAAGACCCATAAGGGTTATGCGCAGATGCAATCATACCCTTCTTCTGGGGAAACGACACTGGATTTTAAGCCACTGTTAGGGCATGTTGCGTTCGGAAGGCTATCATGACAAACACTTCTCTTACAGGTTGAGATGCAGCTTTAGCAGGCCATCCACCTCATAGAGCAGCTAATGCAGTGAATTCCCATTAGAAGCTCAAGTGAAACCACGTCAATAAAGACGGAGACATAGGCTTAACCATCTACACCACTGGAGCAGTTATTTAACTGAACTGAACTGAACTTTAACTGAACTGAAAATCACTCCATAAGCAAGGGCTCTGCAGCCACAAAGCAGTATGCATC
Source organism: Ambastaia sidthimunki (assembly GCA_036877625.1). Taxonomy (NCBI): domain Eukaryota; kingdom Metazoa; phylum Chordata; class Actinopteri; order Cypriniformes; family Botiidae; genus Ambastaia; species Ambastaia sidthimunki. The sequence goes on from JAZGTK010021649.1 coordinate 9,962, forward strand.
ACATTTATCTAAGATGTGACTTTACAAAATGTCAGGCTGGCTGGGCTTCCCCATACATATTTTTAAAATTATACAGTTTGGACTTGGATTCCACCCCAGGCTTTCAGGTCCAGGATTCAGGATTCATCTTTTCACAAATTTGTTGAGCAGGCGTTCTTTTAATATGGTAAGTATACAACTATTCCAGAGTTAGCTTCTTGATGTAGTGTTGCAGTCCCTTGAAAGAGAACATCTTAATTATGTAACCTGGTTTCCTGAGAAAATAATGCTGCATAGAAAACAGCAGACATACGGAGAAAACAGTATAGAAATAGGCTTTACAGAAGATTTTGTAGCAGAGACACAAATATGACAGAGACACAATAAAAAAAGTATAGAAACAAGATACATTATATAAAAATATAATTATTTAAATACATTACAAATTGCATTAAACAGCTTTTAAAAAATCGATTAAGTAATGAGGGACCATTAAAAGCTTTACAATTAGCCACTGTATTGTGTGGCTAATTGTCATTGTATGACTGACATGTTAAACTAACACACTGATGACTAAAACAGTACACAAGCACTATG
>JAZGTK010021650.1:0-10537 GCA_036877625.1 Ambastaia sidthimunki
GTTTGTGTGTTGTCAGGATGAGGTTGTGTTTCTTATGTTGTGTGTTTGTGTGTTGTGAGGATGAGTTTGTATCATATGTTGTGTGTTTGTGTGTTGTCAGGATGAGGTTGTGTTTGATATGTTGTGTGTTTGTGTGTTGTGAGGGGGAGTTTGTTTAATATGTTGTGTGTGTTGTCAGTCAGGGGCGGGACATGCGTGTGTGTGTGTGGGATCTGTCTGAAGGCCGCAGTACCGTGTCAGACTCTCTCTTCACGGGCAGTGTGGGGTTCTGTCAGTGCTCTCTGCTGGAGACTCCAGCAGGATCCACTTTACTGGCTCACCCTACACAACACATGGAGGAGGTGAGACGCCACACTAGAGAGATAATAGCACATCCCATCAACACTACTGTAGCAAATACAGCTTTCTGTCTGACAGTTATATACAGTATTAGTATATATATATATAATAGCCAATACTGTGACCAATATATAGTGTGGACTAGCTTATCAGTATTAAAATGATAACAAAATATAATGATTTATCCACATTAGTTATTTTAATGTAATCATAAACAACATCAGCCGAATAATCTGACTGTATGTATCCAAATAATTGATTTTGTGTTTTAATCTGATCCTGCTGTAATTTTAGCCCATGTAATGACTGTTTAGCTATGACACTAATGACAGTTTGAATCATTTATTCCAGTCAGATAATGTGTGTGTGATCACACAGTCCAGTGGGGTACAGATAGCTAAGAGTGTCTGTCTTGTCTTTTATTGCCTCCAGATTCATGTTTCAGTCTCAGTTCTGCCTGTTCTACACTCGAGCGAGCACGAGCTGTCACTCGATCTACATTAGCATGCTTCAGATATCAGCCGCATTAAAGCCAGACCAAACACAGAGACTCAGTACGGCCTTATACTCATCCTGTCCTCTTGTAGTATTTCATCACCGCGTGTGTGTTATCACTGGCCTCAGTCAGAACTCATTCTGTGCAGAAATGACAGTTCTGTGCTGTAGCAGCTGATTTCCAACCCGGTTAAGAGGTTAAAATAAGATGTTGTCTACCATGTTCTGTTTTTGGATCAGCAACAGTTTGCCAAGATGTGCATTCCTTGCTGAGCACTGGCAAAAGGGGTATGAGGAAGTATGCAATGTAGTATGCACTACCTAGTGTACTTGGTCCTCAAGCGTGTTGCGTTTCCTTCCCTCCCATTCTGAGGTCGCTAATGAAGACCTTGTCAGAATCCCATCAAGATAATAACACAAGACAACTGCAGGCAAACTGCACCACCATACGTCTCCTTAAACAAATAACAATGCTGCAAGGCATGCTGGGAGTCCGGAACTAAAGCAACAACTCCGTCTGTGTCTTCCGTTTTTTTATGTTTAGCATTCCTGTGAGACTGGCTGTGGAGGGCTTTAATTAATAGACTCTGTGTTATTTATTGACTGTTTAAGTCAAGATTTCTCTCTCTGTAACCCGGGGGGACAAGAGCTGCTCGTTTCTGCTGTGTTTATGGTTACTGATGTAAACACACGTTTAACGTGCAGCTGTGTTGCAGTGTTAAAATACGAATTGGTCTGAAATCAGAGATGGTAAATAAAACCTAATGAGGACGTTTTATAATCATTGCTGATTTCGCTTTCAGAGTAGGAGGTGTTGCACTGGACTTATTTCCTGTACCTCAGCTGTAGGTATGGAGGTAAAGTACAGGGACACAAAAATTCATTGCATTAGACAACAGAATGTTAAACCAAATGGCATTTATGTTAAAGAAAGGCACAAAACTTCTAAAGCAAAGCAAGTTTAGTTTTATAAAACAACATATATTGTGATTAAATTAGTAATAGTGTTTGGACACTTTAAGAATGTCAAATTTGGATGTGTTTATATACACACCTGTGTTTATTGTGTTAGAATACCTGTGTGAACCTAACCCTACACCACAAAAATGACCTTAAGATCATTTGTTTCAGAATAATTGCAAAAAAATGGAAAATTGTGCTAGACTTTTTTGCAAAGTTCAAGGTCAGAGCCTGGCTAACAATTTTAGGTTGTAAGAACGTTTCCCTAAGATTTCCATTAAGTAACACAAATGCTAAAAATGTTATTTTGAATATTGTAGGAACTTTCAAAATGTCCATTTTTTTAGATGTTATTGATTGTTATAAGAACATTACTTTTTTTATTTATTCTATAATGTTTTGATGTATGTTAAAGTTACAACTGTTAAGTTACTACTAACGTTACTGCAAGAACATTTTGATAACTTTTAGAGTTTGGGGCAACATTTTAAGAACATTTCCTGTTGTTTAGGATGCCACTTAAGTTGATATTGAGGTATCTACTGCAATGAAATTCATACATTTTTATAGCGTTTGAGGTCACTAGCATGATTCCAGGTGATTGCTAATGTTCCAGGTGTATGTGTTTTGGCTGGCAGGTGAGGTTTTATGTCAACAGACTTTTAGCAGCGCAGTGCTAGCGTGTTGGTTGTGTATTATTGGTCATGGCTTCTCTGTGTTGGAAATTGTTGTGTTTTGAGTCACTTGTCTCTGTTTGGTGTCAGGCGAGTCGTGACTTGAGGAGGTAGAGAGCAGGAGAATGGGACGCTGCTGGAGATTAGCCCAATGTTAGCTGCACTCGCTTAACACCTGTGAAGAGCTCAACCAATAACAAACAGGACAGATGTCTAAATCACACTGTGTGACTTCTGTGGGTTTTTTTGTGTGGTTTACTTCATTCTTTGTCGCTAATTAATTTATGAGTCTGTTACTTTTTCAATGACAGCATCTGTTAAATACTGTAACCGTCATAATAATAACTGGGATACCGGGTTAATACACATGGTAGTAATGTAAATATTTCAGCACCAGTAGCTGGTTGTCACTCCAACACAGTAGGTGGTGCTGTTGCACCCATTTATCATTTTGCCTTAAGAGACACAATAGTTACAAACTCTGTCTCTATCTTCTTACACTCTTATTTTGAGTGATTCATTGGTGGATAAAGAGAACACAAAATAAACTAAAATATAGATGAACTTGCAACGTTATTGTATTTTTAAATAAAATGTCATTCTTGTTAAACTGGATAAATTGGTTGATATAGATGACAAATGCAAACCTGAATGAAAACAGTGGTTCATTGGATAGTGGTTAAATGGCTTTGGATAAAAGCATCTGCTAAATGCCGTAATGTAATTTTAATGAGTGTGTGATGCTCTTCAGGTGAGTGTGGTGGAGATGAAGAGCTGGACTCAGCTCTGCACACTGAAACCTGATCTTCAACTGGGGATGATCATGTGTATGAAGATGTGGCAGGTAAGACTCAACAAGACACATTCAAAATGAATTATTTATTCAACAACACCAACAAAGAAGAAAGAAAATGACTTATTTAACATTTTTAAATATTCACTACCAGTCAAAAATTCTGGCACACATACATATTTCTGTTTTTCACATTTAAGAATAACAGTAAATTCAGGAAAACTGGACTGTAACTATGGGGATTATGCTGTAACTATGTGGTTTGCTGCTTTCACTGTTCCAAAAAAAGTAATGTTTTTGTTTAGGAATTTATGCACAGACATGTAGGTTTTTATTTCTTAACAAAAATAATGTTTAAAAATGTACACCTGTATGTACTATGTAATTGATAAACATACATTTTATTGAAGTGTGTTCAAAGTTTTAAATAGTAGTGTAGTTATGATCGGTAAGCTGTTGTTCTAATAAACAGTTTTCTTTGGTATTAACAAAATGTTGCTTTTCAGGGTTAACTGACAGGAATACTGGGGAGGCAGTGCCGTGTGTAAAAAATGACGGACAACATGATTTATGCCTGTGTGTGTGTTTGTGCGCCTGTGTGTGTTTGTGCGCCTGTGTGTGTGTGTGCGCGCCTGTGTGTGTGTGTGTGCACACCTGTGTGGTTGGGTTATATTGTTTATAACTAGCTATGTATAAAAAACAATAGAAGTCTATAGAATGGCCCCATTTAGATAGATAAGTTAATGTGTGTGTGCTTCGTAAACACTGGTGATTATGCTATTCAACCCTCATTAAAAAGACCCATAATTATTTTCACGGATAGTTAATATCTCTTTTTGTAGTATTTACGAGTTTTCCATCTTTCACCTTAAACTACAAATGAATCTCGGGTCATTTGGCAGCAGGGCAGTTTTCCCCCAGCAGTTAATTGTCAGAGCTAATCAAAGCAGTTGATGAAGTCTGTATTGGCTGCAGGCTCTTTCCCAGGTTGTATCAATAACGGCCCATGAAAAGACTTGTTGTAATTCTGTTTGCTTTTCGGCAACATTCCCTCATTCTTTATCCGGGTCTTGTGTACACAGTAGTGCTCTTAGCACGGCTTGCCCAAATTAGAATTGATAATTATGAAGTTTCAGTGGGACGCCCCACAAGCAGGTGTTGACGTCTAACAGCAGGGGCGGTGAGCGGCAGTGAATTGATTCCGTGTTGTCGTCTTTCATTGCTCAGACTGAGAGAATCTGTTACTGTCAAGTTCAAGCCCGCTAGGTTGTGTTCAGAGTCCAGACACGGGCCTTTAGGAAGGGCCCAGCGTGAACGTGTTAAGCAGTCTTCACTCAGTGTGGGCACACTTAGACTTCTCGCCTCCTCAACGTATCGCTCGCTCGCACTGCCAATCAATCAGGAAGCAGTTGTCTTGTTATCCTCACGATCCCTGCTGTTGAAGACTGCTGTTCCTTCAACCCTGCACACACGATCGCTATCCTTCTTGCTTTCTTCCCTGTTGTGCTTTGAACACGTCTCTTCCATCATGTTGTCAGAAACCCCAATAACAGATTTATTGTCCTTGTCTGAGCTCTATTGGAAGGGATTAAATGCCATATTAAGTAGCGCTTTCTTCCAGGTTTGGCTTGAGCCTTGCATGGTGTTTTTTGGGCTACTTTCCCCCCACACACACTTCTGGGAGCAGAGTTTTGATTGGGAGGGAAGGGGCCCCCAAGACTTTTGATTGGTTGGATGGTCACATAGGGAGCCTCAGTGATTGACCTAGCTTTGGTGTCAGTGATGCAATGATGTATGACGCAAAAGGCCTACAGCATGAACTGAGTTTTTGCAGAGAAGGAAACTTTCTATACAGATATCCATCAAACTCAGCTCATCGCCCGAGAGGTCACCCGAGAGGGCTGTGACATCACCCTCCACCAGCTGTCCTGCCATTGGTTCGCTTGTCCTCTCAAACGCTCGCTCTCATCCAGAGAAGCCACATGTCCATGTTTTGGAGTCTGGCCTCTTTGGGTTCCTCATTATAGCCCCTGTAACACCATCATCGCTTTCATCAGCGTGTTGCATGTTCTAGTAACCCTGTCTCGCATGTGTTCACTCTTGTTCTAGGTGTGGTTTACATACACGCCACCCACGGTCCTTCACACAACTTGACCTGGAGTAGCTCCTCTTTCCTGATCTTCCTTTTGAAGGCCCCCGAGATGTCTGTGCCGGGATCAAGTCTGTGGTTTCCCGCTCAGCGGGGGCTTCGCTGGTGCATGGCGACTTGTTGCCAGCCATTGGAACGTTGCTGCTCTCCTCCCTTCTGTTCTGTTGTGGCTTCACTCGAGAACATCCATCTGAAGCAGCTGTTGGGATGATGAATCTTTCCCTGAAGCCTGAGTCCTAATCCGGCTAAAGCGCCCTCTTGTAGACCAGCCATGAAGGATATAATGAATTAGGTGTCTACCCAGGGTTCTGTGACCCTTGACCTGTGACATCATCAATCAGAGAGCACCTACACTTAACTGAAGTGCAAGGGCCAGAGGGCAACAGACGGTAATGCTTAACGACTGTCTGCGAGGCTTGGGGATTGATTTCCAGTTGTTTTATTTTTTATTTCATCTTAATATGCTTCGCTGATGATATGTTTACATGGCATTCATGATTCAGGCTAAAATCTGTTTAAGCGTAGCGGGGAAAAAGAAATATACCACGCTCCAGGAGGACGACATTTGCGAAAAGAGAAGGATGGAGAGCAAATACGAGGGGGAAAAAAATGAGTGCCCGCGTTTCGGTCTGTACACATATGGAAAGAATTTTTCTCCACCAGCATTGGCTGTACAGGGCACACTGCTGTTGCCCTAGGACAGAAGATTAGTAAAGATTCCTCATCCTTCTCTAGGTAAATCCCAGAGCGTGAAGAAAACAAGTGGAAGCCTAGCACAGGAACACACCCCCCCACTCTGCCATCACTGCAACCTGGTTATAAGAATACATTTGATTTTATTGGGTTTGCATTTGCATACACAAGCTAGTTGAAGCCAGTGTACAGCTTGCGCCATCACTTGCATGAGGAGATAAATGATCTGTCAGTAGAGGTGTGTGTTTGTGTGTGTGTTTGTGTGTCTGTGTGTGTGTCTGTGTTTGCGTGTCTGTGTGCGTGCTTGTGTATGCATGTGTGTGTGCACATATGTGCGTGTGTGCACATATGTGCACATGTGTATGTGTGTGCGTGTGTGCACGTGTATGTGTGTGTGTGCACATGTGTATGTGTGTGTGTGCGTGTGTTTGTATGTGTGTTTTTAGGAAGAAGAGGGGAAGAGCACCTCTGTTGTAAATCTTGTTGTGTAGACAGCATGCCTGCAGCTCTGTTCTGAGTTATGACACTGTGGGCTTTTATCAGCCTTTCTCATTCAGACTTTATCCGCTAAACTGATTTATGAGACAGCGTACTGCGTGTAGCCGTGTAACGCAAGCGCTCCTCCCCGCAGATAATGAGTGGGATCCTCTGAGGTGCTGTAAATCTGAGTAAACAAACAAGTAGGCACACCTGATCTGTCAGTTTTTAAAGGTTGGGTGAAAAAAGTTCATGGCTTATAAACAGAACTGTCAGAGATCATGTTGATTGTGGATATAAAGATGCAAAGCTCAAGCTAATTTCTCTTGCATTGGCATTTTAGTGCCATTTCTGTCGGAACCGTGGCCTAATGTTAAGCTCTGGCGCTCATGTGAGCGATGTGAGTTCGAATCTGACTCTCTGTCTTCTCTCCACTGTTCTGTAAATAAAAGAAGTAAGAAAGCTAAAAAAATGTGTATTCAGTAATGTACGCCTGTCTGTTTCTTTGCACTCTGGACCAATAGAAAACACAGCTGAGCATACACAATGATGTGTGCTGTGATTGGCTGAAGTAGCATCAGGTGATTAATGTTGAGGTTCATCAGAGCGTTTGGCAGTCAGATAACCTCTGATAAACACTCCTGCCATAAGCTTCTGTTCAAGTGTTGCTGTGTTCCTCTCTCTCTACCTCCCCTTTAATTATTTCTGCATTCCTTGTCTTCTCTCTAATCTGTGTTTTTTCACTGTCTAACATTCTCTCTCTCTCTCTCTCTCTCTCTCTCTCTCTCTCTCTCTCTCTCACTCACTCTTTCTGTGTAGGCGGAGTCTGGTCCAGTTTTGTGTGCTGGTTATGAAGATGGCTCTGTGGTATTATGGGATGTTTCTCACCGGCGGCCGTTCAGCAGTTTGAAGGCACACTCTGAGCCCGTCATGTGTTTGGATGTTGACGTCCGCAGTCAAAAAGGCATTTCAGGATCTTCAGAGAACGTCCTTCACTCTTGGACACTCGACGATCAGCAAAACCTTCAGGTCTCCCGTCACACCAACCCTCATGCATAAATTCACATAGGCCATGTACACACTGTAATCCCCCTAAATTATTGCAAAGTCCCTTTAGGGTAGTCTCTGCACTTGGCAGCCATCTTTGCAACGCTCCCAGGCAGCTATGAGGGAAGACAGATATCTCAAAAATTGCTGACTAAGGTCACAATAAAACAATATATTTCCACCCAACTTTTAAACCTGACATCAGCTGTACTATAAATTCTGTTTCTTAAGCCCGAATTGTGCTATAAAAACATGTTTTTCCAGATTGCTTCAGGTACTGAGCTTGTGCAAAGGCCGTCAAGTACCTTGCAACTCTGTACAGAGCCCCCCCCAAAGAACGTTACCGTTTAGAGATTGACGATTGGCTCTTTTTACTAGTAGGCGGGACTTACTTCACTAAAGCGGCCATATTGAGCGTTGCAGTTTTGCCCATTCATAGTAATGAAATTGTGGCATCTTGTTAATTTTATAGCTCTATAATTCTGTATATATTCTTTGTTTATAATTGTGTGTGTGTCTTAGTGGAGGAGTGACGCTAATAAGTGTGTACGTGGCCATATAGACACCTGATACACTTGGAAAGTGTTTGGCTAGAATAAATTTTCCTCTGGTCTGTTGGATAATAAATCAGTATCTCTGTTCTTTAGATGGGCGGCTCTCAGCCACACTGTGATGTCATACAGTAGTTCTAAGCCAGATTGTGTCTCTTTTGCCACAATACTTTGTGCATGCTTAAATTTGATATTTATCCAGCATTCTTTAAAAAAATGAGTAATGTTTTATCTTCCATAACAAAACTCATCTGGGCGGTAATGTCTGATTCGCAGCGATTCTCTCTGATGATTCACAAATTAAAGATTCGATATTTCACATTTGTCTAGTGAGTCTGTGTGAAAGCGTCTGATATACAACACTGACTGCAGTCTTGTGTGGGGATTGTTGTTCTTTCCAGAGCCTTTTTACACATGAATGGACGAATTAGAAATATTCCCAAACCCTTCCTCCCTATTTTGTCTAGCATGCAAAATGTATCTGCAATAATACTGCAAAAGCATTTATTCATACGTTCTCAAAATAGGAGCTGTATGGACGGTTTAGTTTATTTTGCACGTTGAAAAAAAATTGATTTAGAATGTAATTCTTGGAGGAGATGGCAAAAAAAAGGTTCGGAAAAGGAGTCAGCCGGGACTTTTAAATTACTCCGAAGTGCAGCGCAGTGTGACGTCCAGACAGCTGCTGTGAGCTCTTCCCACAAAGTATTTTTGTGTGGCAGTAGCGCTGGGGGTATCTGCCGGGTGGCTGCTCCTCTTGCTCGCCTCGCTCGCTCTTGCTTGATGAACGACCCGCGAGAGGTAATAAAAACATCAAAACCTCGCAGGCTGCTAACTAAACAAAAAACACATCTGTAATAAAAGGAACAGTAGTTCACAGTGGGAGGCTCTTTGAAGGGCGAGAGAGAGAGAGAGAGAACACAATCCCACCCCAACCTGTTCCTGGACAGTTCAGCTTCAACCCTAATAAAATATACCTGAACCAACTAATCAAGGTGTTCAGGACACGCCCCTAAAGGAAGCCTATATGGTTAGAAACATACTATGCTATACGATGCTATACTATACTATACTATACTATACTATACTATACTATACTATACTATCATAGACCATACTATACTGTGCTATGCTATACTGTGCTATGCTATACTGTGCTATGTTATGCCTTATTATGTTATGTTATGCCATTTTTAATTAAATAACAGAATCTCTGTTTAGTACGGGCAGGTATATAGGAAGTGAACTCGACTAGCCGGTAGCTCTCCAGAATCTGCGGAGGAACGAACAGTAGTCTGACAGAAGCTTGTGTATGCGTGTGTGATGTGGCAGATGAGGTGAAGGACAGCGAAACATTCTTATCAAGCTCACATAAACGTTTCATGAGGAGTGCTCGCAATCCATCCCACACTTGCTCGTGGATATGATAGCCGTAGTGGTGGAATTTTGCATCTGTCACAGAGATGACAAAGAGTGATTATGCTTGTGTATCACTTTGCATCTGTGGCATACCGCAGATCTTAGGAGCCCCCCGCAAACCATGAGATGGAGCCCCGCCCACAAATAGTGATGTCACACACTAGCATTCTTATTGAGCGTATAATCTAGGAGTCATTTAAATATCAGTTGTAGTACCGCTGATGATACTGTTTGAGCTGTTTAGGCCTCTGTTTGATCTTTTTATCTTTGGTGCGCGTTTTCTAAGCGCTGCTGAAATGTTTAGTTAATCTTCGTAGATTTCTGCCGTTTAGAAAGTGTAAATCTTTCGTCTGTTATGGTTAATTGTGGTTAATGCAACAGCAGGAAGTTGAAGTTTTGAAACAGAGTTTGATGTTATAGATATATTGCCACATTTGTTTTATCTACATAAACTGATAAATTATTTGATTTGAGAGTGAATTATTATTAGAGGTGAATAATAATTTTATCTGGAATTTAAATGGCCTTAAAGGTTAGCTGTGAAAAGTGTGACCCAGTGAGACCCCAGTGAGACCCCTCCCCACCCTAGTCAGTATTTTGCATATGTGACTACAGCTGTGTTTTTGTGTGTATCTAATTACTCATATTTTGAGTACAAATATTTGGGGTATATTTTGGGGTTTTCTCCCAAACCTGAGCAAAATCTTACAAAACACTTTTAGGGACTAAAACTGTTTTGTTGTTGTTAAAATGCAGTATAAAAGAGTAGTGTTTTCTGTTGGTTGGGGGTTAGGATATGTTATTTAATAGCTATCTGTGTATTTAAACAACAGAAGACTGTGGGTGGTGTGAAATAGAAGCGTCTCCATTTAGATCGATAAGTAAACGTGTGTGTTTAATGGGAGATGTTTTTGGCAATCTATGGGTGGTTTGCCACACG